>RJVU01075544.1:3566816-3592405 GCA_003731715.1 Anabarilius grahami | reverse complement strand
ATTACGGCGAGAGGACACACCTTCCGGGAGGGTGGGGTACTGTCACGTTTTGTGTTTTTCTGTTCAAGTTTGAGTCTTGTAATTAGTTTTCATTGTGTTCAGCTCATGTTTGCCTGTGTTCCCGTTACTTTGACCCAGTTTCCCAGTGTTGATCGATCCGTTTTACCTGCTGTCTCATTAGTCCTCAAGTTTGATTCTGTTATCCCTGTCGCCTGTGTCTTGTTAATCATCCCATTAGTTCCTCTGTTTGCTGTCTTTTTAAGCCATGTGTTTCAGTCTGTTCTTGGTTAGTTCTCCATTGCATTATGTTGGTTGATCTGTTCCTGAGCCAAGTTCCTGTTCCCTGTTTCTGTAATTGTGAAGATTTTGAGTTTGTTTAATAAAAGACTGCTGCACTTAGATCCGGTTTCCTCCTCTGCTGCAAGCAATGGTGACAGCTCAATTGTAATGCGTTTCATTGAACACGTAGTCTTTGTTGATATAGGGACAGGGCACTGGTGTTTTGGGTCGATATAAAAATATGCCTCAAATTGAACAGGTGTCTAAAACCCCCTTGTCCCCTTCACACCTATGATATTTATATTTATTTAATTATTTATTTTAATCAGCCATCATTAACAAAAGACTGGTGTTATAAAACAAACATGTATTTTATACAAAATTTAATATAAATCTGATTCAAATAAGGTCAATGTTCAGAGTAAAATGAAGATGTTTTAATGTTTTTCCAAAATGTCAAATAAAAGTTACTTACTAAAGTTGCAAAAAATTGAATTTTTTTAAACATATCATTGGTATTACAAGTCATGTTGTCCTTTAAAATCAAAATGCAAATAAATACTTACCATCAATGAGAAAAATGCACTGAATTCAAAGCATTAGCAAGTCGTGATAAAATTTGCAACAAAGTACTTATGCACTTGATTGTGATAAAGAGCAGGAATAGAATTAAAGACACTGACAAAATCCCTTAACAAATTCAAAACAATAAAGCATGAAGTCGAATAGATGCTTTTCCTGTATTTATCGCATACTGAAATGTAGCCATTGCTCTGTTGATGTTTATATAATATTGCATTTTAGCCAAACACGGTCATGATTCATGTGCTTGCAAGTCCATGTGCTTTTTATTTGCCCTTCTCATAGAGCCCAGTTAGACAGAATGTCAAAACGCAACATGTCTAAAGTGGCCAAAAGTGTTATATCACTTTGCCCTCATATAACTAAACTCATGCCTCAGCATGTTGAATGTAAATGCACTGATTTGGAGGCAGGATGTATATACTGATACCAAATGTAGTGATGGTAATAATGACTTTTGCAGGAAGCCCAGCTCTGTCTCATATCATAGCATATTTGCCTCTCGCCTCCAGTATGTGAGCTTAATCTGGTCTAGGATGTAAACAGGGTTATTATAGTTAACTAACTAAAACCACACACACACTAAAAAAAAAAACTTTAATTACTTATTTTATTTCAGTTATAGTAGACAAGGCAACATTTCTCATTTTTATTTAGTTTAACTTAAACCAAACTGAAATAAAAATGAACAAAAACTAGACATTTTAAAAACAAAACTAAATATGACTAAAACTAAAATGAAAAATACAAAAAATATAAAAATTAATCAAAAATATTAATAAAAACTATAATAGTATCTCAACGATACTAAAATGACACTGGATGTAAGCCAGCTTCTCTAAACCTTTCAGGATGTCTCATGGGATCAGAAGATGTCACGACTGGGGTCCTGGGAACTGTGGAAAATCACCAGGAGTGCTTTTTACGTCCTCGGCTGCCTTCCTTGCAAACACACACACACGCACTCACAGACACATACAGTATGCCCACATGCACAGGAGGAGAGGAAAGCTACCTGCCAGCGGAGCCCCTTTATCTTGCACGTGTCTGTTAACGACAAGAAGCTGGCAGATAGGAGAGCTTCATAGACAGGGTAACAAGTGACAGGCTCCGAGCACAGCCTTGTATGGAAGTGGCTGAGAGAGGAGAACGATAAGCAACAACCCAACTATGCTGTCCATGTTTAGAGGCGCTCACTGGGCCCACCAGGCCAGAAACAATGCCTGTTTCTGTTAAATTTAGACAGGTTATCGGCCACCGCTCCTCTCCCTAGACAGTCTCTCACAGCACCACAGGGAATACGGAGGTAAGTCCATAGGATTGATTGCTTCAGTGATCTCTAGGTTGGCAGAGTTGCATTAAAAGCCATTATTTTATTGGATAAATGATTATTAGATGGCTTAACAACTGTTAAGGTGACATCATTTGCATTAATTAATAAGTTTCTCTATTTTGGCATCAGTTGCAGTGGGATCATAATGGTTTTTGATAGTTGCTGTGTGAAATGTGCTAAATGAGCAAATTTCTGACTGCTTATGCTACGTCATTAAGTAAACAACTGTTTTAACAACAAAGAAGGAAGCAGACACATTTTCTAAAGCTATTAATATTATTTTCTTGTAGAAAAAAATAATTATTTGAAAAAAAAAAGAAACTTAAACATACAATTTCCCTTATTACTTGGAAGCAGAGTTCAATATAACGGTCGCCAAGTGCTAAATGAGAGTAAAATCAGGCTTTTTGTAAATAAAATATTACTTGCAGCTGGCTGATAACTTTATTTGGAACTGGAATATAATGTGTGGTTTGAATCAAATTATAAGATGATAATCTGATGCTCGCTAATGTAATTCAGGTGTCTTTTAACAAGTTTTAGTTCAGTGGAAAATTTACCATCAGAGATTTATCAAGGATGCCTAAAAAAAATGTGTTTCTCCAGAACTCCATGTAGCAACACATGTTGATTATTCCTCACACTAACCTCCAAAAGTGAAAATATGAGGAATAGAATCTAAAGAGATGGTATAGTTTTACCAAGAAATGGAAATTGTATCCAGTCGTCTTTTAAAAAAAAATTGTAAATGTATATATACAGTGCTTAACAAATTTATTAGACCACCTGTCAAATTTATAAGACCACACAAATATTTTAGGAATCTGTCAAAAAAATAAATAAATTTAAAACTAAATTTTTTATTGTCATTTATTCTAACAACCAAATAGTCTTTATCACACATAATAACCAAAAATAATAATAATAATAATAATTTTGTATGGCCTCCTTCGGCCTTGATAACAGCTTTCATTCTTGCTGGCATTGTTTTTATGTAATTTTCCACAGTCTCTGTTGTTATTGACCTCCAAATAGTTTTTAGTTGTTCGCAAAGACTTGCTTTTGATGAAACTTTTGTGTGATCTATCTCTGAATCCATTAAATCCCAACAATAATTACATTTTATCATTAGAAACACTACTGTGACTAAAGAGCTTATAATTATACTGGTGTGGATTAACCATTACAGAAACATAAAAATTATTTTCGTAATCACCAGTACTGTTAGTTTAGGGCAGCTGTTGGTGGTGGTCAAATAAATAACAATCTAATTTTATATATATACATACAGCTGATACATTATTGGCACCATTGTGGCAAAAAACATTCATCATTCCTTTTTTAATCTGCTTGGAAGTTATATTAATTTAGTGGTGACAATGTTTTTACGGTATGATTCCAACTTCATTCGAGCCGACTTTGCATTTAAAGGATTAGTTCACTTTTAAATAAACTTTTCCTGATAATTTACTCACCCCCATGTCATCCAAGATGTCCATGTCTTTCTTTCTTCAGTCGAAAAGAAATTAAAGTTTTTGATGAAAACATTCCAGGATTACTCTCCTTATAGTAGACTTCAATGGGCACCAAACAGTTGAAGGTCATAATTAGTTTCACTGCAGCTTCAAATTGTTCAACACGATCCCAGATGAGAAATAAGGGTCTTATCTAGTGAAACCATTGCTCATTTTCTGAAAAAAAATAAAAATTATATAAGTTTTAACCAGAAATGCTCATCTTCAACTAGCGCTCTTCTTCTTCTTCTCTATTAGAATTCCAGCAGTGTAGACACTGCTAAGCGTAATACTGCCCCCAACAGGTCAAAGTTTTGAACTCATTTTTATATGCAATATGCTAGTTCAATAGTATATAACAATTACTTCAAACTTTGACCTGTGGAGGGCAGTATTACGTTTAGCAGCGTCTACATTGCTGGAATTCTAATAGAGGAGAAGAAGAAGAAAGCTAGTTCAAGATGAGCATTTCTGGTTAAAACTTATATAATTTTCAATTTTTTTCAGAAAATGAGCGATGGTTTCACTAGATAAGACCCTTATCTCTCATCTGGGATCGTATTGAACAATTTGAAGCTGCAGTGAAACTAATTATGACCTTCAACTGTTTGGTGCCCATTGAAGTCTACTATAAGGAGAATAATCCTGGAATGTTTTCATCAAAAACTTTAATTTCTTTTCGGCTGAAGAAAGAAAGACATGGACATCTTGGATGACATGGGGGTGAGTAAATTATCAGGAAAAGTTTATTTAAAAGTGAACTAATCCTTTAAGGGCCTACGAGTTGCTTAGCCAAGGCAAACAGAAGAAAATTGAGTGAGAAAGGAAAAAACAGCAAGATGCATCATCATCCAAGCTAATGTATTTGATTCGAGGATTTTCTACCAAAACTTACTCTCAGACTTGCAGCCCAGTAAATTGCTACAGCTCATACGTGCCAGTTCTGACCTCATGTCAATGAGGTGAGAGAGTTGGAAACAGACTAGCTCTTCCATGACATAACTACAGTACATTGACTGACTGCCCATGAGCAAGTGACAACATGCTGTTGCTTATTTATTTATTTATCTATTTATTGTTTTATGGTAGAAAGGTTTTGTTTGCCAGGTCAGGCATAAGAGGCATATCTATGGAACTGCAAGCACAAATAGTCATCTTACAGAGAGAATAACACACCTCACTGAGTCAACGGTGAGCTCACTCCGTCTCAAGGCCTCCCCTCCTCATCTCACAGCACAGCTGTGGAGCAATGCGAGGTGAAAGCTGGCCACAACAGCAAAAGCCTCAAGATGTAGAGTTCACGGCAAGCTGCATTCGGACATTTTGTGCTTGCTTCTGCATAAGGACACATTTTGAGATGTGCTAAGGCTGAAAGACCATGTGAAATGCAGAGTAATCATTTTATTGGCATCTTTCTGTAGCCAATACATGTAATGAATTGTTCTTATGTACATCTTCTTAAAGGGTTAGTTCACCCAAAAATGAAAATTCTGTCATTAATTACTCACCCTTGTATTGTTGCAAACCCTTAAGACTTTCGTTCATCTTCGGAACACAAATGAAGACCTTTTTTTAATGAAATCTGAGAACTTTCTGTCCCTCCATAGACAGCCATTCGCAACTGAAGCTTTGACGCTTAAGTTCATAAAGAGATCGTAAAACTAATCCATATGAATTTAGTGGTTTAGTCCAAAATTTTCTGAAGGAAAACATTTGCTTTATATGATAAACAGATTGAATTTAGGCTTTTAGTCACAAACGTTGTTCTGCATAGAGGTTCAAATTCATAATGTGTTCTGATCCAGCTGATACACGTCAATTCTCTTTTTCGCTTAGACACTTTGGATGATGCAGAATGTGGCTTTTTTTTTTTTTTCTCATCTCTTGCATGTGTGCATTTACCCAATACTTAATCATAAGTCAACCCACAAAACCAATTACACACAGATTGCACCGTGTACGAGTATGCAAGACAACCTCTATAGTGTATACATGCATATATTTGCGTCTGCATTGTTTCCGTCTTGGGAGCCATCGGCAAGGCACAATAAGAAACATGATTCAAATTAATGGGGGCCCTTCAGGTCATATTGGTCTAACGCAGGGAGACACATCACGACAGGGATCACGTCACTGGCAAATGTGACCTGGCATGGCATAACACTGACTCAAGATAGAGCACAAAAGTGTCTTTTCCGCAGTAGCAGTTAAGTGACGAACACAGACAGGGAGCTGCATAGCGCGGCTCAATACTGATAAATTTATGTTGAATGTTAACGGCACATGCATCGTAAAGAAATATTGTAGCATAGAATATCTTACAAAATTGCTGATGATAAATATGATCAGCCAAATTCACATTGTATTATTTATATATAATAATAAAATGATTTATATAATAAAATTATAATACTAAGATAACCTAATGTATTTACAGAATGTCACTTTGTGACTGGATTTTAAACTTTACTTGATTTTAAGATAATCTTTAGGCCTACTTTTGTTCTGCTCCATTTTCTATACTGATTTTTTTTTAATTTTTTTTTAATGTATGGGACTGCTGAATGAATTAAAGCATTGTAAAATGTGTTAAACTGAGCTGAGAGAGCTACAATCTATCAATTGCTGATGTTTCTTTGTATTGTGGTAGCAAGTAGGCTATGTTTTAGTAGCCTACATCAGTGTTGCCTTGGCAGCTAGCTGATTTTTAAATATATGTTAATATATTAAATATTATTCTTAGTATTAATTATTTCAATAAACGTTTATTAAATTTCAAGTAACAAAAACGTTTTATGGTTGTAGTTTAGTTAACCCTGATAGGCCTATCCACATCAGTGCTGAAAGTGCTGATAGTAGATACAACCATAGATGAGTACAATAACACTGTGAAGTTCCAAGTTTGTTGTATCACTACGTGATGTTCATGGCTTCGGAGCCAAATCGGAGTGAACGCGGAGCAGAGAGTGGAGCGAGGAAACTGTCGTTTTGAAAGTCGAAATATCGGTGTTTTCTCTCAAGAACGTTTGTTTGCAGCGCTTAGCGGCTTTTGGAAAATCACTACGTCCACGGTTTCTCTAGCGAACTGACACAGATATTTGTTAAATTTACCTCAAAGTAACCGCGTTTGAGTGTTCTCGTTCTCCATCGCTCGGGGTGGGCTTTCATTGAGGGAGCGGGAAATGTAAAATGAGGATGAGGAGTCGAATGAGGACCCAATCGATTACAGAAAGCTTTGTGTGAGACACGGGGAATTATTCGCCAAAAAGAACATACAAAACACCTTAGCAATTGCTTAACAACTACCCAGGGGTGCGTTTCCCAAAGCGAACTATGGTCGCAAGTTCCGTCGTTACCAATAGAGTTCAGTGGGATTTACCACCATAACGATGCTTTTGGGAAACGCACCCCAGGACGCTTTAGCAACCGCCTTCAACGCCTTAGCGACCACCTATCATACCTTAGCAACCGGATGGCAACGCCCTTGCCTTGTGAACCACCTTTGCACTGTTGATCTAAAAAAAAAGTGAATTAGGGCCTATACATTTTATCACGTAAAATTATGACTTTTAAATGTTTTTTATTTTATTATTGTTAAGCATATTATTTTTTACCTTTTATTTAATTTGATATGTAATGAATTATCAGTATAACATTTAAATAGGCCTTTAGAATTTATGTTAAAATATAATGTTAAAATATGCCAAAGGTAAATGTGCCTCTGAAAATCACATCAAGGGGACAGATGTTGCTTAGCCTAATGGAAAATGGAATTTCTGACTTATCTTTTATCAAGTGTATTGGGTTGTGTGTGTTCTCTCAGTTCAGTGTTATCAGCTCGTGGGGGTCTGGCACGAAGCCACCGCACCATCCAGCCATCCGAACTGAACCTCCTCCGGTCAGAAATGCGAATCCGTACGGAAATCGGAAAATATGCTTGCAGCACTTAGGAAAAGTAGCCTACAACTCTCCGCCGCACACTCTCCCTGTGCAGCTCCAAATGAATCGCGTGTCTCACACACAGCTCTCGTTACCGGAATGATTCAACTGCTGGAGGATGAGAGTGAACGGTCGCGGTACTTTGCAAATAAGCGCTGCCGGTAAACGGTCCGGTTGACTGAGGTTGTTTGGTCGGAATCTCCGAGCGTCACTACCACATCTGTATCTACATGTGGCGGCTTTCACATCACCACAGCATTTCGCTTTAAAAGGTAGACTTTACTATATTTCAGACTGTCTGCAGGTGTATATTAATATGTGTTTCTTTGCCATTTTTTTACAGTATTATGGGTGAAAAGGGAGAATGTAAATTCAAAGTAATTCGTTTTTTTCTTTAGATTAATCATCTTTGAGATGTAAATGCTTATTGCATGCCTAAGTTCAAACGCAGTTAGTTAGATGTTTTTTTTAACATCTTTCTTCTCTATTAATTAAAGCTCTTTCTGCAGTCTGTCGTTCATTTAAGACATGTAAACCTTTTTTGTTATTTACTTACTGAAAAAAATAACCAGCCTAAGATATTATACAGGTTTGAGATGTCCCACATCCTGGCCAAGCTGGTGTTTAGGTGGTTTATCAGGTCAGCAAGCTGGTCTACCAGTCTGACCAGCTAAAATTGCACAAACCTAGACAACAGACCATTGACCAGGCTGGGTGACTAAGTTTAAGACCAACATATCATCTTAAACTGGATTAAGCTGCTTTTTCAGTAGGGTTATTATAAAATAAAGATTAATTTGCATAAAATTAAAACAGTAAAAAAAAAAAAAGATTAATGTGTTTCTATTTGATGCAAAACAGCTGTTGTATAAATGTGTGTATTGTTTAAATGATTCTGTTGTACATCATATCTGCTTGTCTACACGTCACCATCATCAAAGCTTAAACCAGGTCATCACCTATAAAATAAATTAATTAATTAATTAACAGACACTTTTTTCTTAGTACTCTATTTTAAATTAAACAAGAAGAGCATTGAATATCATCACAGGCCATAGGTTATCTCAGCTGCTCTGATTTAGTAATAAAGCACCACTGTGGTTTTATAAAGTGTGGTGTGTACTTATATATTGAGTACTTCAATTTTTCAGACAAAAATGTACCAATTATTTTGCATATTTCTTCTCCACCAAAGGAAATGGTTAGATCAAACTTTGGTGCCACCAAGCAGCAACTGGTTTGAAACATATAAGTGAAGTGGAGTGACAGAGGTTACACTTCCCCACTCAACACTTTCTGCAATCACTCTTGTCCAACTCCGCTCCGTTTCCTCGCTGTGTTTTCCCTGTTCTGAGAGAACATGAAGTGAGAGAAAACACTGATGTTCTGACTTTAAAACTTGCTTCAGGCAAACTCCGCTTACACTCAACAACGCTCACATACTCAGGTCTGGGATGTCGTGAAGCATGTTTACAAATGGTGAAACTTCCCAGTGCTGTTACTGTAAACTGTAAATATCAGCGCTCTCGGATCGTTGTTCGGCCCATAAAATTAGAGCATCAGAACTAACTGTTGTTTAGTATCTTGAATTCTGGTCAACTATCTTGCTGTTGTATCATTCTTAACTCCGCACTTTTTCTTCCCGCACAGGCTACGGGAGAGCAGGAACAAAATACCTCACTAGGAACATGGGCCAATCTGGGACTTCATACTATTTTTCTCTTGCTCTAAACCTCAGCATCTTCCTCTTAGTTTTCTCCTATGAGCTTATGCCAGCCACAGCAGGCAGCTCTAAATCGAGCTTAGATGTAGATACATCTCCTAACGAAACCTCTTCACATGAGACATGTGGTGGTAGTTTTGAGTGCAAAGAGGGAGTGATCTTGCCAATGTGGATGCCGGAGAACCCGTCTTTTGGGGATAAATTGGCCAGAGCCACTGTGTACTTTGTTGGTTTGTTCTACATGTTCCTGGGGGTATCCATCATTGCAGACCGCTTTATGGCTTCCATTGAGGTCATCACATCCCAGGAGAAAGAGATCACCATCAAGAAGCCAAACGGAGAAACCACAACCACTACTGTTCGTATTTGGAATGAAACAGTCTCGAATCTAACTCTCATGGCTCTGGGTTCGTCAGCCCCAGAGATTCTGCTTTCCGTGGTTGAAGTGTTAGGACACAACTTTGACGCTGGCGAGCTGGGCCCAAACACCATTGTTGGAAGTGCAGCTTTTAATATGTTCGTCATCATCGGTCTCTGTGTTTCTGTGATACCAGATGGAGAGCATCGGAAGGTCAAGCACCTGCGGGTGTTTTTTGTCACCGCCACTTGGAGTATCTTTGCATATACGTGGCTTTATCTGATCTTGGCAGTGATTTCCCCAGGTATCGTGGAAGTCTGGGAGGGACTGCTTACTCTCTTCTTCTTTCCAATTTGTGTTCTTTTTGCTTGGGTTGCAGACCGCAGGCTTCTATTCTACAAGTATGTGTACAAACGTTACAGAGTAGGAAAACAAAGAGGGATGATCATCGAGACCGAAGGTGAGCCGGAGCTCCAGTCAAAGGCGGATATCGAAATGGACGGCGGGATGCTTAACTCTCACGGCGAGGAGTTCCTAGACGGAACGGTGGATGTTGAAGATAAAGACATGGATGAGGATGAGGCCAGGAGAGAAATGGCTAGGATATTGAAGGAGCTGAAACAGAAACATCCGGAAAAAGAGATGGAGCAGCTGGTTGAGCTCGCGAACTACCACGTCCTCAGCCAGCAGCAGAAGAGTCGTGCGTTCTATCGCTGCCAGGCCACTAGGCTCATGACTGGTGCGGGTAATATACTAAAAAAACATGCTGCAGACCAGGCCAGAAAAGCACTTGGCATCCATGAACTTCGCTCGGAAGTCTCAGATAATGATCTTTCCTCCAAGATCTTCTTTGACCCTGGCACATATCAGTGTCTTGAGAACTGCGGAACTGTGGCATTGAATGTGGTACGACGCGGCGGCGACTTAACTAGCACTGTGTCGGTGGAGTACCGCACTGAGGACGGCACTGCCAATGCAGGCTCTGATTACCAGTTCACAGAGGGTGTTATAGTCTTCAAACCAGGTGAAACCGAAAAGGAGATAAGAGTGGACATCATTGACGATGACATTTTTGAAGAAGACGAACACTTCCTGGTTCATCTCAGCAACGTCAAGGTCATGTCTGAAGGAACCGACAATGGGAACCCAGGCGCCAATCATGTGGACACATTAGCTGGCCTTGGCCTTCCTTCAACAGCTACTGTGACTATCTTTGATGATGACCATGCTGGCATCTTCACATTTGAGGAACCAATGGTTCATGTCAGTGAAAGCATTGGTACGATGGAGGTGAAGGTGGCACGTACCTCTGGAGCCCGTGGAGTAGTGGTAATCCCCTATAAAACAATTGAAGGCACAGCAAAAGGTGGAGGAGAGGACTTTGAAGATACCCATGGTGTCTTGGAGTTCCAGAACGATGAGATTTCGTAAGTGCTTTTTTTTCTTTTAACTATTCAGTTTTAGAATGTGTTGCATTGTGGTGCAAAATGACAAACTATATCATGGATGTCAGATTCTTGTTTTACGATTCAAAGGGGAAGCAACATAATCTTGTATAGTTGAAAACCCTAGTTAGTGTTCAACAATAAGTATGGCCCACTTGCCTTGAGTCAGTTTTAGGCCAGGTGACTGAACTGTCATTTGTCCTATTGGGTTAGCGCTATCTCTTACATTTTATTCCCAAGTTAAACATTTGGTTTTCTGTGACGATATGGTTTTAAAATCTGCTTGTCAGATTTTTAAACGTGTCAGTTAGCTAAATTATCTAGCTGGCTGATGGTCATTTTTTTGCTGCCTTGGCGTTTCCTGTGTTATTGTAGAATTTCAGGCTATTATTAAAAAATTTCCTTTGTAAAGAAAATGTAACATTTTTTGATCTGTCCAGGCATGCTGAAAAAATCTTTACTGTTGAGCCCTAAATAGTGTAATCAAAATTGATAAATTCATCAGTCTCCAAGCCATCCAGATGATTTTATCTCCTCAATCTTTCTTCTTAATTTCCCACAATATGTTTCCCCCTTTGATGTATCTGTTTACTGTAAGTTTTTTTTCTGGCTCATTTTTCTTTGCAGCCCTCCTGGTGCTTTCTTTTCACCCTCTCATTTCCCCACTAGCTTTGCTCACTCTTATGTTTCCATTTTGCTCAGTTTATTTCAGAATCTCACATTTATAAATAGTTTTTTATATAGCGGCTGCTCCCAGATCTCTTAGTACTCCTTAAACTGTGGCTTTGACATTGTTGTACCACTGTATAAGACAAAAGTGTGATTTAAGGAAGTGCAGTGAAATGGTCAGATTTACTGTATATTATTATTTTATCGATAAGTCATTGCAGTAGCATGCATTTCCACCTCAAATTTGGACCTAATGTCCTTAAAGTGGCATGAAAACTATTTAGCTGGATCAGAAGAGAGTAAGAGATACTTTTATTGCTAGAGGTGATTAAGTTCCTTTGACACACAATAAAGGCTTTGACAAATGTGGTCCTTGAAGTCTGAACTGAATGAAAAAGCATCTGGTTTGGAGTGAATGAGCTAAGTAGAAGCTTTCCACAAGTCAGATCTGCTTAATCTGTGTAGAGACATGCCACAGAATGTCCTGGAGTTCCAGAACTGCTCATTTGGGTGACTAATTACATTTCCATAACCGTTGCAATGCTCAACTTGAGCTTGAGCTCCATCGCTAGGGTTTCTGGCAGAGAACAGGCTCTCCTCACCAATCTCCTCCTCTTCTGACACTTCTGGCACTCATCCTCAGATCATTTATTGGTATGATCACATACTTGACAAGGTGGCCTGAACCCCAGATATTTTCCATGACAGGGAGGATATAATGATAACAGATTTACTCAGTCAAAGATAAACAGCTCTGAATTTGCTCCAAGATCTTGAAATGGAAAAGCTCCCTTACTTGTGCTTATTTTAAGCTGATTAATGGGAAGACATGCACAAATGTAAACAGAGGTAAACGCATTGCTTTGAAGTAAGCAACCTACACCACGCTGATCTGGCTATGCCTACAGATGAAGCTCCATATATGGGCATCTCGACTCTGGACACTGGATCCTATTTGGAGACAACTGGATGATTTTATATGGTCCTACTTCAAATCAGTGTCCTTTACTCGTAATTTAGATGGAATCAACCGTTTGGATTCCTTTGCAAAAGGAAAGTCTGGCAATAAAATAGGTGATTTGTTTTTAGAGGTTAAAGGATTAGTTCACTTCAGAATTAAAATTTCCTGATAATTTACTCATCCCCGTGTCATCCAATATGTTTATGTCTTTCTTTCTTCAGTCGAAAAGAAATGAAGGTTTTTGAGGAAAATATTCCAGGATTTTTCTACATATAGTGGACTTCAACAGTTACCAACGGGTTGAAGGTCCAAATTGCAGTTTCAATGCAGCTTTAAAGGGCGCTCCACGATCCCAGCTGAGGAATAACAGTCTTGTCTAGCAAAACGATCGGTCATTTTCAAAAAAAAATAAATAAATTGTATACTTTTGAACTACAAATGCTCATCTTGCACTAGCTCTGTGATGCGCCACGCATTACGTAATCACATTGGAAAGGTCACAAGTGAGGTAAACGATTATTATAGGTTTGGCACTAAGGATGTCAATAAAGAAGTGAGATGAATGAGGACCCTAAGATATCTCAGTGGTGGTAGTCAATTTATTTGTGTACACTGAAGTAGCCTTATCTTCTCTTACTCTTATTAGAGTAAATCTATAACTGGCCTCTAATCACATGGGCACAAACTGGTCTTAAAAACCCTAGAATTTGGCACTATAAACACTAGTTTAATTTTGAATCCCTTTTATTGATGTGTTAGCATTGAGTGTTTCATCCTGATGGGGGGCTGTCAAAGACACGAGCAATCCATCTGTGTCCTCTTAGGGTTTTGTCATGCAGAGTAATGAATATAATGTTTATCATTAGCAAGTTTTAAATGTTAATCTTGCTGCACTTTAGGGCTATATCCTTATTTATTAGCAGTGAGGATTTTTTTTAACATTTTCCTCAGAGTAACCAGCATTAATAAGGGTATTGCCAATGATCTTGTTAAAAAAGAAAGAATGAAATTTAGACATGGGGAAAAAAGGGGCAGACAAAGAACACAGAAATAGTATGTTAGGCATGTTTATCTTGGCTTATGCAAGACTGGACTTCACATAAACACTGTAGCATACATGGAGGGGACAAAGTCTCTAGGGGGGAGGGAATTTCCATCAATACTAGTTGGAAAATTCCATATAGTATGTACATTTGGGTAGTCTCTCGAAATAGTCAGAATAACACTACAATTATTTTGTAACAGCTCAAGGCTGTTACAAAGACGGGTATGATATTTCTGTGATATCTGTCAGGTAATAAGGAATTTTTAAGTGTGGCCTTCACTGAAAACGCTTCCAGCATCTGTAGTCTAATTAATTCAACAGTCAAATGCTTAGTTAGGGTCTTCAATAAGACACTGCGACATGACCTTTTTTTATAAGGACACACTATGTCCACATGCACAGTTGCCAGAGTTCTTGCCTCTGCCTACGGCTAATTAGATGACTTGTTCAGTGGTCATGTGACAGACAGTGACCCTTGGGCAGTGCATCTCATATGAGCACTTTAAAACAAAGACATGTGGGTGCAACTGATGAGTTGAGGAAAACGGAAGTAGAAAGAGGTTGTTGTTGTTTCAGATCTTTTACACTAAAAAAAATTTAATTAATTTAATTAATTGAGAATAACTTTTTCATGCAATTCAACTAAGCCTTTTAGACAATTTTTATTTTTTACTAATTACTTATAGATTTTCTGGTCTTGTAGAAATTTAAATTAATTTTGCTGACTAGATGCAATGAAAATGACTATAATGCTCATCTGATGAAGTTACTCTACTTCAACAAAGTATTAACATTTTACTATATTTTACTGCATAATATCATAATTCATCTTAGTACTTTACTTTATTATATTATATTATATAAATAATTAGCTAGATGCAATGAAAATGACAAGATCAGATAATGCTTCTCTGATAATATCATTATTCATCATTATTCATCTTGGTACCCCTACTTCTGTAGGTAAACATCCCATTTTTACAAATTCAAATTGATTGCATGTCATTGCAATTGTGTTGCATTAGCTCATTTTTAGTTAACTAAACTGAACAAGGGGCAGAATCCTTTTTTTTTAGACTTGGTTTCTCTCTGTTTATTGGTCAAGAACTATGTCCTGATTCTGCAAGAGAAGGAAAGATGCTCCAGGGTTTATCGTTGTGTTTTTGGAGCGTGTTTTTCCCCCCTAGTCGAGGAGGAGAAGGCACACTTCTGTCGCTAGAGTCTTCTGCCAGCTCAGAGCTGCCCAGACAAACAGGCTGTCAGTTGATTTCATGTGACTCGTTGCACAAGGCAAAGATAGAGTCAGCAGCAGTGCACCATTAAATCACTGCTCCCATCTCTGCTGGGAATATTAATCACATTAGGTAGCCCCTCTTGGCCAGTTATTATCTTATGATCATCTATGACTAATTCAGATTATTTCCAGAGATTCCGTGCCTGCCGAACTCTTGTGGCTTTGTGTTGTACATGTGTTTCCCAATTTTTTCATTAGGACATCAGCCTTTTTTCCTGAAATATCTTGATGATAGGTTTACAATAACGTCTTTTAAATATGTCTGTGGGGATTTACAGTAGAGGTCAGGTTGTGTAGCTTTACATAACGTGATATTCATGGCATTAATGCATTAATTGTTTAAGACACCATACTGGCGAGAATGTTCTTCCTCTTAAGGGAGGTCATGAAAATTTTATTAAATATGGAAAATTTGCTTTTTTTTCGGTTTGATGACATGAATCAGCAGTTGGCTCACAGAGAGCCAGCCACCGTCAGAATAACCCTCGGTGTCCCTTAAAGGCGAGTTTGTTCTTAAAGAATCTTGGTGAATCTCTTAGCATTACTTCTGCCTTGTAATGACTGAGGCAAATCAGACACAATTATTGGTTAGTTAACCAATAGTTTTAAGCTCACTCTGGGGTCTGTCCCCATCCCCCCGGGAAGTCCTCAGTTACAAGTTTATTGCGCCGAGGAATGTGGCTGCCGCATGGAGAGCAGAAGAGACACACAAAAATCTGCATCTTCCCTGCATTTTCCACGCAGAACACAGACGTTACTGCATTAATTTATAGACAGACTATTCTCTACATACATATTCCCAGGAAATGGTATCCATTATTACTGTTGTTGTATTGTACNAATTATTAAACAATCAACACTAAGTGTTCCCTGGACAACAGGTTAATTGATTGTAATATTAAGATTAATGTAGCTATATCCAGTAAATCTGATTAACCGATTTACATATTCATAATTAATCATAATTGATAAATCATATTGAGTTATTAATAATTATTAATATTTCCCCTTTTGAGTTAAATCGCTACAGCCTGTTTAGTTTAGTTTATTCATTCATGATGAAAACTATACACATTGAGTGATGGAGATTGTTTAGAGGACAGAGAAAGTATGACCCTGGCTTTGAAAAGTGGGAATTTTATTTTATTTTATTTCTGCTTATTTTATTAATTTTTCTGCAATATTTACCCAGAATTCACTAAATAAATACACACAATTCATATACAATTTGTAAGTAACAGTAGACGGATTACAGCCAGGCCGATATATATCACTCTATCACTGTTCCCCTTCACGTAAAATAACAAATATGGTGCTTAAAATTAGAGCTGTGGAAAATCTCTGCAAAATTTCATGCTGAGGAGTGAAAGAGAATGTGAACAGTTATTTGGCCCACATTCATTCAGCTTTGTTGTTGTCGACATAGAAAAAGTTTTGGGTCTGAAAACGATTTTCCTGACAGGTTATGGTTCAATAATTCTTAGTCAGACCAGCTTTCAACTAGAAAAATGACTGCAAGAAGTTCCATACATGCTTTCAACCTGCTCTCCCTCCCTCTCTCTCTTCCTTCAGTCTCTTCTCTTACTGTAAGGTTCTCCTCTTTTTGCCCCATGCTTATTTTGAACACTTGCATAAACTCCATGATGTATTTTCCATGACTTCAGTCTAACGGCAACACGAGGGCAGGCAGGAAGATGGGAAATATCCTCCTACAAACCATGGAAAAATGGATCACAATGACAGACAGCTATGTTTTTCTTGCTTGTTTTACTGTAGAGAGGAGAAACTGTCTAAAATTAAATATATGTGGAGGGCGAGGAGAACTCCGATCTGCCGTAACCTTTATTGCATTGCGTGCAGAGGCCGGGATCTGCTCTCTGGCTCTGAGATAAGTCCTAGAAGCTTCACACAGCAAATCAAACGGCACCCACACAGTGTTGGGGAGCATTATACGCTTTTATTCACATAAACATTGCGTAGCTGTCAATGGAAAGAACTGTCTCAGATTTTATTAAAAATATCTTTATTTGTGTTCCGATGATGAACGAAAGTCGGAACGGAAAGTTTGGAACGACATGAGGGTGAGTAATTACTGACAGAATTTTCATTTTTGGGTGAACTAACTAATGAAAATGACCCCAAGCTTTACTCACCCTCAAGCCATCCTAGGTGTATTTGACTTTCTTCTTTCCGATGAACACAATCAGAGTTATATTAATAAATATCCTGACGCATCTGAGCTTTATAATGGCAGTGAACAGGACCAACGAGTTTGAAGCTCAAGAAAGTGCATCCATCCATAATAAACGTACTCCACACAGCTCCGGGGATTAGTAAAGGTCTTCTGAAGCAAAGCGATGCGTTTGTGTTAGAATAATATCCATATTTAACAAGTTATAAAGTAAAATATCTAGCTTCCGCCAGACCACCTTCCGTATTCAACTTACAAAGAAAGTGTAAAACTCTCGCAGTTCAAAACCACGTATTGAAATTATGAAAAAAGCGTGACTGAACCGATGTCAGTTCCGCTTTCTGATGTGTTCATCAGAAAGAAGAAAGTCATATACACCTAGGATGGCTTGAGGGTGAGTAAAGCTTGGGGTCATTTTTTTTTGCTTATCAGCCTTTTTTCCTTATCAGAACTATAATTTACTTTGCATCATATAAATATCAAAAATATACAATATAAATTTTTTTTTTTAACTTTTTTTTTATAGAAAAGAACCAGTCTAAGGACCTGCACATTTCACTATATCTGTAAATGTGTATAAGTGACATAAACTTGAAAAATTATAATCTAATTACTTATACAGTAAGTAACTTGTAGCTTTGTAAGATTTTGAAGTAGCTTTCCCAATGCTGCACGCACAGCAGCAGATCTGCCACTTCAAATTCTGTTAATTTCGTTGACTCCCATTACATAATATAATGGCTTACCCTTTTCTCTGCTTCACTCTTTTAACTTCAAAACCTGAAAACCATTCTGCAATGAGGCTTATTGAGGAAATAACCGTGGTACACATACCTTTATCATCCTCTCATCAGCTCTCTATGACAGATTGTGTTTTCATGCTCATTCGCTCAGCGGCTGTCAGGCTTCCTGCCCGATATTCATTTAACGCATTTTTCGGAGGGGTGGGGGAAGATGTGTGGCTTTAATTATCATCTCTCGTTATTGTCACTGTCGCCATCCTCGTCACAGACCTTGCCAGTTTGTTGTGGAGGAGCACAGATTGCATTTAAGTAGTCCAAAATAATACCCTCTCAAGTGTATCCAGGAATAGGTCTTGTTTTCTGAAGTGCTGTTATTTCCATTGCACTTCCTCTATGTCTCTCCTGATCTGTTCTAGGCCAGTTTTGTCCATGGACAACGTCAACTCAGCAGTAAGAATTCAAGAGGGAAATGGATTTTTCCAGACAAATCTCCCTTTTAATGGCACAAGCTGCTTACCTCCGTTTGGGATGCAAAGTTTTCTCATGGCTGGTTCAAATCTATTGTGTACTTTAGTAAAATTAAGTACCATAAAATGGAGGCAAATACTGCATTAAAGGGCTTGGCAATATATCAAATATTCATAATATATTTGTAATCATTTTTTATTGAGATTATTAAGTTTAACTGCTTGATTGGCTGTTCAACGGCATTCAGTATTTGTACACGAACATTCAACAGATTTTTATGGATTCAATGGTGACTAGGAAGTTCAAAAGAACAGCATTTATTTGAAAAGGAAATGTTTTGTAATATTATAAATGCCTTTTACTCTCATTTTGAACAATTTAATGCATTCTTGCTGAATAAATGTATTAATTTCTTTAAAAAAAACTTAACTTTAAGCAGTAGTTTAGGTAAATATTTTAACACTTACTATATGTTATTATGTTGGTCCAAATTTGCAAATTAAATATATAATTTTTCTTTATGGATTTTTTGTGACATATTGTGATGAACAGACCTTGATTAACCAGATTTATGAACTGTTGTAAGATGCTTATAGAGCCAGAGAATATATGCTGCATGAAGATAGAACAGGTATAGTTTAGTTTAATTATGGTTATAACTTGTCATATTGTCATCTTGCTTTTATGACATGCTATTTGAGTTATGTCCTGTATTGCAATTACATGGCCTCACCCCCTTTGTTGTGTGTTCTCGGGAGCAGAGTTTATGTAAATTCTAGGGTTAGTGATGTCACCAACCCGGGAAGAAGCTTGTTGTAGTCCCTACCAGCCGTTTGTTGTAGTCCTTAAACAGAGAATTCTTTAAAAGACAATATCTCAGTTTGCATTGAACTTTCAGTGCTGTAACTTTGCATGTACAGTTTATGCTCAAGCAGCAACATTGCACACTAACTAAAGTTAAAAAAGTGAAATCGCAATGAACCACCCCTTTAAAATAATGGTTCCTTACATTCAAACTGAAATCATCTTTTCAAAGGCTTTTCAAAGGAAAGAGGCTTATATATAAAATTGGCCTAAATTCAAAATTGTATGCATGTAGTCCTTGAGAATATTAGTTAAAAGTCCATGGGTCTATAAATGGAATCCAACAATAGTGGACACTCTGACAGAAATACTTTTCCTGGTGTCAGCCAGAACAATTTAGAGAAGTATGCTTATGTCTTTCCCCCTTACAAAAAAAAATAATAATCTGGCAAAAATAATCACATTTGTGAATTCCTATTAGAAGGCAGTGCAGCGGCTGCTTTGCAGTGTTCCTCAGGCCGAAAAAGAAATTACTTCTGACTAAATCCAAAGGCTGACAGTTGTCAGGATGTGATGTATGTGACAGGGGACTTTTTAATGCAGTAAGTTGTTAAGGAACTTTTCCATATTTTCTGCCCGGGAATGACAACATTCCATCAAGCAGTGACAGAATGGAGATGGAATTATATTCTTCACTGGTTAATGGATGGATGACATTAGTACCAGGCTTGGTTGAAATGTATGCTGGCTTTTCATCCATCTTCTTTTTATTCCATTGTAGTTTTGAAAGGTTTTTCCTTACAAAGAAAATGTTCACCCTTTGCCCTCATAAATCGACTTGGCTGTTCTTGAGCTTTCCCCTACCACCTGTTCCCTGAAAGTAGTTGATATCTGTGCTTCATTTAATTATTTTTTTCATTAATGTATCTTTTCCAAATGCTTTGGTTTAGTTCCACTGTCAGGCCTGGATTTGTTAGTGAGAAATAACAATATTTTGCATTTCTTAAGCCATCGTACAGATTAGGGTGAACGTGGTAGACAAAAAGAAGAGGATTAGTAATGTAGCCTGGTTTCGAAGTAAGCCATCTGTCCACCTGTCTTGGTCACATTGGGTTGGGTATTTGTGTTTCTGGCATATCTGAAGATGTGTTTTTTAAAATAAATAATCACTGCACATGGCCTACAGCTCAAAGAATACAGATCAAGAGTTCAGTATTTACAAAATGACAGTGGTCCGATTACAAAACCCATTGGGACTCCACAGGTTAAATTTGGTAGCAAGGTTATGGCACTTTTGCACACCTCAAAAATGTTAAACTGCCTGGAAATGACATCATTTCATGAGTCATGCATGTTTCTGTAGCATTCATGCCAGGAGTAATCACATGAAGATTGTCACCGCTAATTCATCTGTGATGTGCTATACCAGAGTTCATATGAGACACTGGATTGTGTGTAGAGTGTGACCTTTTATCGTAAAACAACAAACTACGTCGGTCCCTACTTAGTTCCCATTTTAGCTGTTAGGATACAAGTAGGAAAGATGGAAAGATTGTGTCACAGGAAATTGAGCATGTTAAGACGCCAGTAAATAAACAGTAACTAGACATCCTAAATGGTTCAGTATCTCAAATATTGACTGGATTGGACACCCACACTGTTTTCTTTGCTTAGCAAGATTCCCATGGTTATGGAAAACCTTGAAATATCAGATTTTTTAAAAACTTTTTTAAGTTTAAAAATGTGTTAAAATTAAATTAAAATGTACCATAACTTCTTTAAAATGTCTTAAAGGGGACCTATTATGCCCTTTTTCAAAGTCTTGATGTTGTTTTTGCGGTCTAATAGAATAGGTTTTCATTTTTGAATGTTCAAAAAAACATTACTTTTCACATATTTTACATTTATTGCAGCTCCTCTCTTCCAAGACTGTCTATAATGCTCTGTTTAGTTCCAGTCTCTATGAAGCCCCTCCTTCCAAAATAGTGCTCCGATTGGTCAGCTGGACAAGTGTGTTGTGATTGGTCAACTGCTTTGAGTGTGTTTTAATAATGTCACACTTCTTATCATAATCTCACATTTTTTCAACACACAACTAATGCAACTCAAAGGGCTTGCCCCCTTTTTTTTGTATATGCCTTGGGCGGGAATTATTTAAATGAGGAATATTTTACATACATTCCCGAAAGAAAACTCAAGACTACAATCAAGGCGTTTCAGATAGTTATATAACACTTTAGAGTAACTTTGTGCTTTGCAGACCTTGTTCATGCTCAAACAGCAACATTACACACTAAAAAAAGTTGAAAATGTAAAAAACGTCACTGAAGATGTTACAATTTTTATAGTGAATATACATTTTTCTAGTTCTGCTGCTCACCTCAGAAATATGTCATTGGCTGGATATTGCTTTTTGTGAATGCTTGTAGAGTAAAACATGGCCACAAGCCAATGAGAAACACTAATCTGTCTACTGAGACAGTTTAATTGGCATCTGTGCACTAGTATAATCATTTAAATCTATTAATTCTCAAGACTAATTCTCAACTTGAAATTCTTATCCAGTAATTATGAACGACGGGAAAAGCCATGGAAATTAATTGATCAAAAAGTGTGGAAACCCTTGTTTGTGATGCTCCTACAGAGTATTTTTGTGTTTACATTTGTAAGTTGCAAGAGAGATCTAGTTAGATTGGTGTTGTGTATATGCTATTTAACCAAATCATTTATCTTGTCCAAAGGATTTGTGCAGGTGCGTGGTTCATCAAAACTGAGGTCCATTTTCACAGTTTGATGCTCCATCATCTCCATCAGTTGATTACAGCATGACATTTCGTCTGACACTCTTTTCCTGCTGTCTTTTTGTCCCCAAGCAAGCAAAGGCAGAAGTTCTTTCTGAAGCACGCTAGACATTTCACAGCTGTCAAGTGCACTGTATAAACCTGCTGAAAAAAATCTGCCTGGAGAAGATTATAGACTCCAAAACTTGAGCACATACCGATTTCTTTCTTTCACAGACAGATGGGATATAAAAGGGTTTGACAAAAGTATGTGATTTGGGGAGCTGCTTGTTCAGTGCATCACATTTATATTTGAGTACTTTTGAGTCTCAGTCTTTTGAGTCTGTGTAAGTTTGATGTTGTCAAGTATGTTGCATGTGGACTTCATGTAATGTTGATATTTAAAGTTTAAGGTTTAACCAAATTTCGTTTTTACCGAATGACACTTTTGCTAACAGGCTGGTATCTAGCTATCTAGCTAGCAAAATTACAATCAAACATTTTGTATTTAGCACAAGTCTTAAAAATATTACAACATTTCCATCTTTTATAGCAGTTGTACCGAATGACCTGATGTTTCGGGACATGCGTATGAGCAAGTGAAAACATGAATTTTTCAAATAGTTAAAAGAGAGTTAATTACTTTGCTTCACAACCATGTGGTCCTTTGCAGGTGTCTGAATGATGGCACATCCTGTCACATGATATTGACCTTATGACTTGATCCAAAATGGTCCCTTTATATTGGTTACTCCGAATGAAATCTTTTAGAATTTTTTCAGACATTCTTTCTCATAACGAAGCAACGACTTCTACGCATAATTTTAATACCATTTTGCACTATGTTGATATATGATTTTATAAAATCATGCCAAAATAAACAATACATTTATTGCATTTTAATATATTTTTATGACAAATGAAATTGCTGTATTGGCCTTTGGACGGTTAAACCGAATGACATTTTGACACTTCAAAATCTTTAAAATACCTTTATACATAGCAAAATCTGCTGGGATTTTACTTAAGGTCCTACTTAAGGTCCTACTTGGGCCCGCAGTGTTTCCCAGGGCAA
Source organism: Anabarilius grahami (assembly GCA_003731715.1). Classification (NCBI taxonomy): domain Eukaryota; kingdom Metazoa; phylum Chordata; class Actinopteri; order Cypriniformes; family Xenocyprididae; genus Anabarilius; species Anabarilius grahami. The sequence goes on along the minus strand of RJVU01075544.1, from coordinate 3,569,202 downwards.
ATAGTTCTGTTGCCAAGGGAAGCTGACCCAAACTCAGCTGCTCCCATGGTCCTGAATCTCCGTCTGTATAGTTGCCCCAGGAGGGAGAACAGACAGACGATGTCAGGTCAACAGAAAATGATCTATTTCTGTTGCTTTGATGACAAAGAAGGCAGTAAATTAAATAAATCTGACATTTAAGGTCATATTTTGAATGTTAGTGGATGAGTTGTGATTTCTGTAGAACTAATACTGGCTGAATGTTGTCCAATATCTTATATACTGTACTTTTATTGGGATAAGTGAGTTGAGTATCAAGAGTGTACATTTTAGCATGTATGTATTTGAGTGTGAATGGCTTGTCCCAGGTGTTGTAGGCTTATCTTGATGTGTTGCAAAGAACACTCTAATCTCTAATCTCAATCTTTAGTGGCGTGTCACTCAGTTACTGGACAGCTGATCTGCTAGCCTTGAGCAGAATGTGTGTCATTAAAGTGCAGATGATTTTATCTTCTCTCACCCCACAGCTTATAAAAGTCTGCCTATTTTTTACAGCCTGTAAAGGAGTAGTTTATATGATTTATCATACTGTAAATGACATTGTCATCATTTACTCAACCTCATTTTGTTCTGAAGCTTTTTCTTTAGTTTTCTTTCTTCTGTGAAAAACAAATGAGATGTAAAGCATAATGTCCAAGCTGCTTCCATGCAAGTAAAGTAGATTGTGATTTATGCATAAATTACTTGCGCTTTTTCTCATTTTTAAGTCACTTGGGATAGTAGCTGTGTAAATGTATATACTGGCATAAAATGTACCATAAAAGTAGTTCATATTGCCCAGAATTATGTACATTTTGCCTAAGATCTTCTTTTCACTGATATAAAAAAGTCATATTGTATCGAAATGCCATAGCAGAACGAAAATAATGACACAAGTTTTATTTTTATGTTAACCGTTCCTTTAAATCTTACAATATTTTGGGCTTCAGCACTCTATAAATATGTTTTTTAATACTTTGAAGTTTTGTGCTTTGTGTTTTTTTCAATGAGTAAACATTAAAGTAAAAACATTACATTTGGATAATATTAAAATATTACATTTACATTAATTCATCTTCCAGACATTGTTATCCAAAGCAGTGTTTAAAGTATACATTTTATCAGTGTATTGTGTTATTTTGGTATTATTTATATACTTTTACAGTATTAATTTCATTATTATATTATATTTTATTTTCCATTAAAAAAATATAGATTTTTATATATTTTATATTTCCATTTAGCTTTATTTTTGTTTCAGTTTTAGTAATTTTAGTACTTCAATTTAAACTGATTTGTCAAGGCAATTCTAATTCTAGTTTTGTTTATTTTTTTAATGAAAATAATTTTTAAGACTATGTAGCTTTAATAATATTAAGTTTAATAATATATGCCGTATAATATATTACATGAAGTCTCTTAGAAAGGATCTGCCAAGATTCATCCTGCCTCTGTAAAACTGTGTGGTCCATTTATGGTGTATCCAGCATTGCTATCCTCTCTTTTATTCCCTCAGTCTCTTTCTCATTTTTCACCCTGTCTCGTGTCTTTCACAGTGCTGTAGATCTGGATTCGTGTCTGACAAGCAGCCTTCACGCTTATGTAATCGCATCTAACGTAAGGGTTATAAAACGCCCGATCATTTTTCAATCAGTTCTTTCAGCCTTTGAATGAATGCTGATCAGATGGCATTCTATTGTAATCGCCGACAGGAAAAGAGAGAGAGAGCTAGAAACTTTAAGGCAGCTAGTAAAATGGATCCCATCCCATTACAGCTCTTGGAAGGGAAAGTAACAGTCTGTTCCTGGCTATGGTAGCAATACACAGCAGGACTCCCCATAGGAGTCCTGGCTTTACCCATCACATTGGTTCAATAGGCTTACTAAGCCATGGGTCTTCGTAGCATGGCTTCAGCCATGGACTGGAGAAAAACAGCTAATGAATATTCCAGCTCACAGTCAACATCTGAGAGTCAAGAGCCAGGGCTTTCTGATTTGAAAAGCGCTGGTGCTGATTAGCTTTTTAAATGGAGAAAGCCTTAATGGCATTAAATTGGGTTTAAATGGGTCAGTCACAAACCAGATAAGAGAAGGGGCACTAAAAGTAGTCGTAGTTGATCATTTTAGCTCTTTATGCTTTCTTCTATAAGGAAGCTTCTTTGTGTCCTTACGACATACAGTACATAATATAGTGCACGAAGAACATGCAGTTGGCTCAAATAGATTTTAGAACAGTGTTATTAGATTTTATTTTTATATTTTCAATGTTCATTATAATTTTGGTTACATTTTTACAAATTTTGATGTTTTTTGTAATTTTTATTAGTTTTTTTATATATATCTTTATATATTATATAAAGGGTATTATA
>RJVU01075544.1:3546401-3566683 GCA_003731715.1 Anabarilius grahami | reverse complement strand
ACCCTCATGTCGTTCCACACCTGTAAGACCTTCGTTCGTCTTCAGAACACAAATTAAGATATTTTTGATAAAATCCGAGAGGTATATAACTCGTCCACAGACAGCAATATAATCAACACTTACAAGGTCCAGAAAGGTACTAAAGACATCGTTAAAACAGTCGACGTGACTGCAATGGTTCAACCTTAATTTTAGTTGCCGCAGTAAGTACAGTGAAGGCTTCCGTGTTTAAGTGAGTGAGTGAAGTGACATGTGGCCAAGTATGGTGACCCATACTCGGAATTTGTGCTCTGCATTTAACCCATCCAAGTGCACACACACACAGCAGTGAACACACACACACCGTGAACACACACCCGGAGCAGTGGGCAGCCATTGCTGCGGCGCCCGAGGAGCAGTTGGGGGTACGGTGCCTTGCTCAAGGGTCTCACCTCAGTCATGGTATTGAGGGTGGGGAGAGCGCTGGATATTCACTCCCCTCACCAACAATCCCTGCCGGACCTGAGACTCGAACCCATGACCTTTGGGTTACAAGTCCGACTCTCTATCCATTAGGCCACGACTGCCCCTTACGTCCGAATGCTGGCTCAGTAATAATATTATTTTATTTCAGTTAATGTTTTTATTTCAAGTAATTTAGTTTTTAGTTTTAGTTACAATAATAGCCCTGTTTTGGAGTTAACAACACAAGACACTATGCATGCAAATAATACTAATTTTCACAATATTGAGATTGTATTTTCATAATTCTATGTATCATGTCATGCTGCTTAATTTTTAAAGCACACTTTTATGCTTCCATCTGGATACATTTACTCAACCAACTTAAAGCACTAAGACTTAAACTAACCTTTAATTACCTGCGCTATATTGACTTTATCCACTAAAAGAAACATTTGCAAGAAAGAATATGCATTGTTTGCGGACTCAAAAAAAACTGTGGTGGTAAATTCTCAGCAGGGCTCTGAGACAGCATGACGGTTTCTCTGTGGAATCGGAGGTGTAAATATTTCATGTTAATCTAAAACAATCCAGAGAGAATTAAAGTATTAAGAAGACTCTTGATATTAGATCTTTCATTATAAGCCAATATTTGATCAGACTTTGATATGTTACCTACAATAAAACTAGTAACATTTAAATGCATGATACATAAATTCTAAACATGTATTACATAAATCTGCATTTATCCTTAAATATCTATATACATTAACCTTGGAATTTCTGTATAATTTATCCGCTCGCTGCTGTCTTGTTTAGAGTTTCTTTTCAACCGAATAACTGGAGTAAATATAAGCAATGCATCTATGCTTTATCTGACATACTGATGCCTAGTTATCAGAATAAATATAATTGGCTTTCTGCATGCACTTCCATCTGATGGATTTACTGCACTGACAGTTCAAATGTATGCATGCTATGTCATGTATGCATGTTGTGTAAGATCTATTTACCAATTTATGGTGGTACCAAATAACATCATGCACTGTTTATAACCTGCAAAAATGTGTCTTTGGCTTTTGCAAGCTGGTGTCACAGTGATTTTCAAATGGCGCTCTGTGCTGCAGGTTAGTTCTGTCCTTGCCCTCCTTGTTTAAAACCAGCTGGCATCTCTTTTACTCAAGCTTGAATTATTAACACACGCACGCACGCACACACACACACACACACGCATACACACACACACACACGCACAGTTGCTTGAACATATTCTTGTGGTCTAAAGTTAACCCTACATCTTCAATGGTCATGATACTGTATTGAAGCATTCATGTGAATTGCACACTAGTGAAGGACATTGTTGATTAAAGCAACAGCTACGGCCAAAGGCCTTTATTATGACTTTAGCATTTAAAGCCATATTTGTTTCTCACATCATATAATTTATGCCTCCAAACCAATATGATTCAAAAGCACATAACAGCTCAATTAAAATGAGAAGCTAACAGCATCAGCAGCAACAAACATAAGCTATTTAAGGAACATTTAATCAATTTTGTCACCATATATTCACCCTCATGTTGTTCCAACCGGGTATGACTTTTTTTCTTCTGTGGAAAACTAAAGGATACATTTTGCAGAATGTTAGAGCTGCAGTCTTCCATATAATGAAAATGGATGGGGACCAGGGGCTGTCAAGCTCCAAAAAGAACAAAAAGCATCATTAAATATAGTGGGTAACACTATATAATAAATAAATAAATTATGCATAGTAATTACATGCAACTAACCATAAAGCAAACCCTGAACCAATAGTAAGTACATGTGGTTAATTCATATAACTCAATACTTAACTGTATAATTACACTGTTACAAGGACAGCTTAGTGGGTCATGAACTGCATTTTTTTTTTTATTCTATATTTTCTGAGGTCCACTTATAATGACATAAAACATAATGACATACATATCATAATTTAGAAGTAATAGGTTATTTGCCAACAATGTGAAACATTTATGCAAATTACATGTACTTTGAGTCTTCTTGGTTGTGGTAAATAAATACGTACTTATAGTTACACAGTTATTGGAATTATGATTGAATGTACAATTGTTTGTCACACTGTCGTTCTAGGCTATTCATCGTTTATCCTTTTCGATAAAGTGAAAGTCATTGTCTTGTTTTAAATAAAATGAAATGTGATGTAATGTCTTATTGATGACAAAACTGATGATGTTGCTCACTGAAGCTTTTATTCAGGATTACAGCTTCTAATGGCTTTGATCAAAAGAACAACAAAAGGGGCGTACTATGCTTTCTTCCATATCCTATAATCCAATGCCTTAACCCCTTAAATGCCGAATCAAGGGAAAGAACAGCAAATCACAACTATCAGAACTATTCACAATTTGACTGTGGCACTACAGTCTAAATACTCAGTACATATCAAACGATCTGTATCAGACAAAGCAATAGTGACACATGGTAAAAACACTGTTACTCACACTTGTGAGTTGCTTGCAACATTGCTGTCAGCTCCAGTATAGTCAGTCAGCACTGCATCATCTTTTATTTTCTCTCTGAAAGGCCTGCACGAATGGTGCAATCAAATCCGGAGTAAAATGAAGGGATGCAATCTGTAACTTTGTTTAAAATAAAGCTCATCCATGCTTTCTTAATGTTAGGATCACAAGGAAGGCAATGCACAACTTGGCACTGCAAAACGTCTTGTAATCCTCAGAGGCATCTCTATGGTTTTGTTGCTGGAGTAATCCTGTGTTTGCGTCTGTCTCGTATTTACATGCGCAAATCAGTGGGCGGGGCTAAAGACACAATGATATAGAAGTAGGCATTGATCTTCTGCAGAGGCGGTCTTTCTACGCACTATGATGTAATAATGTGACAAAATCCGAAACATTTTGGCAGCTTGGTTTCAATAGTAGTTGTTGATAGACTAACGTGGAAGTTTAGAGTTCTGAAACTTTGCAAGCAACCAAACTTCTGAAACAGGATATTTGTATAGTATAATGACGTCTTACTGTATGTCAAAAGATCAATGAAAATTTGATTACTCAACCTCTTTGAAATAAAGTAACCAGGTAGTGCACTATATTCTAATTCTTCTGAAGCCATATAATGACGTTGTGTGATATTATATACATTTTAGTCTATATTCAATGAAAATCTTGCCTTTGAAATCTTGCTTGTCACTATTTACTTTAGCCGCATTTCCACCTAAATTACCTGGAAAAATTTGTCCCAGGAACTTTTTTCCCCCAGACCTGTTGCTGTTCCATCGCAGCCTAAAGTACCGTGAAGATTAGGCAAATTAGTCCGGCGACTTAGGACTGAGCGCAACTGTCCAGTTCCCGCTAGATTTCGTCCTCCACATATAAGCTTAATAAAGCCTAAACCTCGTTGTTGGTCCATCTGTTGTATTTTTTAAACTCCATTGTTGATTCGAATAGCAAACAACTCTTACACCACAACTTTTAAAAATGGTGGTTGAAATCAAATGCTGCGTGGAGTCAACTAATCAAAATGCTGCGTGAACTCAACCAATCAGCATGTTCAGCACCCAAATCCCACCCCCGAAAGTTCCTGAACTTTGAAAGAGTACAACCTCGTGAGCAGGGACTTTCTGAGGGGGAAAGTTTTTCATCTAATATTTATATTTAGTTTGATTTCAACTTTATTTCAATTAATGAAAAATTATTTAAAATAGGTTTAGGTAACAATAACAGTACTGTAAATAACATCTTTTGAGCTCAGCTGACGAAAGTGAATCATACGGGTCTCAAAACACATGAGGGTGAGTAAATGATGTTTTTTATTTTATTTTTTTTAAATTAATTCCTTTTAGGCTTCTTTTAAATTTCCATTTTTTATTCCATTTTTTTTAATTTTTATTAGTGGAAAACCTGCAATTTTTATTCTCTGCTCGTTTAGTCAAGAATAATTGTTTGGTGTTGTGTGCAAAATGACAGAGCTGGAAATAAGAATAAATTGTGTATAAGGAAAAAATCCACCACTCCACATTAGTTTACTCTCCATATTTGGTAAGCATTGCTGCGGTAGATGAATCGTCTCTGGATATCATCAAACATGGGAATGGTGTGCTGTGGATTGGCCCATAAAATGAATTGATAGACTGCTTGCGTTGTTTTCTATACTGGCAGAGGGTGAATGGGGGGTGAGGGGGGAGGACACATTCTCAAACCCAACAAAGCTATTTTTTATTTAATATAACTATTTTTTGGGGCAAATTATTCCTTTAAAAACATGTTGCTCCATCTCTACATCTTTTTTTAAACTTAATTGGCATTTTGTGTGAACAGCCCCTGAGAGAAAGAAAGTGTTAGGGCTTAGTAAATTATGTAAACAGGCTGTCTGGCATTGTTGCATAGGCCTTCCCATTTAGCAAGACGTAACACAACACAGTGCAGTATGTCTGGGGATGGGCCCTGTAAACCCTGAGTGTGCTGGGAGCTTACACTGTTACATAAATCTATAGTATGTACGCTGACAATGGCACTCTGGACTTTTCCATCCGCAGGCCTTTGTCTCTATTTGTCCTTTTTGTTCTTGTCACAGTTTATCAGTCTGTAGTTTTAAATTATCACAGAATGACAGGTGGACAATCTTAAGAGCATGAGAGTGGAAAAGAGCAAACTGTCTTCTCTTTACAAAATTATAATTATGTGCCTAATAAAATTAAATATTCTTGAATGTGTTCTAGATTCGCTAGGTTTTGGTTACTGTCAGTAAAACCTCATATCTCTATAACTCCATTTGAGCTTGATTTTGGTAAAATGTTAATTATCTAATGACACATGCAAGCAAGCAAAGACGTTCGAAACTGCGCACGGCACTTTATTTAAGATTGAGGCTTGGTTGAATGTTTGCAAAACCCACAGACAGACGTAAAGGGTGACCAATAATTATGATTTATGGACAAAAATAAAAATGACAAAATAAGGAGATACAAGGTTTCCGCCCGACAGCGACGATATCAACCTTGTTACCTTTCTGAATTAAATTCCAACTAATATTTTTATTTAGCTTGAGATAGAATTTATTATTTATGTCTGGTACAATGTTTATAATCTTGATGTTCTTTAAAAATCATCTTATCACAAAAAAAATGCCAAAAAATGCTTCCGTGTCATATAATCACTACGCTACGCTCACTACGCTTTTTCATTCTCTGTTTCCCTATTAGCAGAGGTGTGCTGGTGGCAGAAATATTCAAGATTTTGTGACAAGCGAAGCTTAGATGCCCACAGACAGAAGGAAGGGTTTATTTTGAGCCTGGATGAAGGTAGAGAGTATTTCAAGGGATGTGTTTTAGCTTACTGTCTGGTCTTTCTTAGTCTCAGCCTAAGATGACACGCCCACAGGCTGTTCGCTGATCATCTGATGCACGTTGCATACACAAATAGCAAGAGATGGCTGAAAACTGCAGTTGCTGATTGGCTGAGTTTTTGTACAAATCAAATTTACTGTGTGTTTTGCTTGTAAGATCATAAATATGTCCATACAACCCACTCTCACATAAAAATTTAACTATTTTGCGAAGTGCCCATTTCATGTGAATTTGTACGGTGTGAAACGTACAAAAATTTATGCTTTTTAGAAAAAACTAAGCATTATGGTCCTCTTCTAACCTCAACCCTGAACCTAACCACCACTGGCCGCAGACAGATAACAAATGAGATCCTATGAATTCATAGGAATTAGCAGCCAATTCGGCAAAACCTAATTGTGTTGGTTCATCATACAAACCTATCCTATATAAGTGGGTTGTACTTGGCCTAACATTGTTGACTCGCATAGAGGGTTAGGTTTAAACATTATAGATAATTTTTGTGTAGTGGATTGTTAAAATGACTTGTCTGATGGTCTAAGTAAATTGATACTATTTTTACAAAAGTAATGACAAAGGGAGATGGAGGGAGAGCCTGTTGTTGTATTATTCACAAAACCAGACAGAAGCACTTAAAGGGCTTTTAGGCCAGTATATTCCAGTAAACACATCTGTGATTGCAGATCATTTTTCAAATGGTTTCCATTGCCCCTGACTGTCTCACATTATATGATGATATATATGCTGCTCTGTTTGAGTGTGAGCATGTAAAGCAGACAATGGATAGATAGTAAACATGCACAGCATGTGCAGTTAAACAATTCATTTAGACTGACCACAATATGTCAAATACATTTTCCATTTCCTTCAGGGAATGAATCTTTTTTTTTCTCTCTCTATAGCTCATAAAATTGCAATTTTATAAACAAAAAAGGGGTAGTTCACCCTAAAACGTAAAATCTCTCAGAATTTGTTCACAGTTTTTCCAAATATCATAACATCGTGGATATCCTGCATAGCAGCTCCTGTTGTGTTCAACAAAATAAAGACAATTTTAGTTTTTGAGTGAACTATTCCTTTGATGTTTACTTTTTATTAACTTTTTATGTTGCTTACAACTTAGTCATTATCCATATTCTTTCATTCTGCTTTTCTTTACCTTCGGTTATTTCTCCAGCATACTTCTAGCTCTTTTCCTTGTGCCTCTCTCATGTCTGCAAACTTGTGCTCTTTTTCTTTCTCTCTTTCTCTTTCAGCAAAACTATTCAGATCAATATAATCGATGACGAGGAGTATGAAAAGAATAAGAACTTCTTCCTGGAGATTGGAGAGCCACAAATGGTGGAAATGAGTGAGAGAAAAGGTGGGATGTCGTCTTCCCCTGGTCCCACTTCCCTGTAACAGCCCTGGTGTGCTGCCATCTTCTGGGCTGAACTGGAAGTGTTAATATGCAAAGCCTGCAGAGCAAAAAGTCACTGTTAGTTGGCTCATAGTCCACCCACAACCTCTCTAGGCCTATCTTGTCATTGAATAAGAGGTATTCAACCCTGCTCCTGGATACCCACTGCCCTGCAAAGTTTATTTCCAACCTGCTTCAGCTTGTGATTTTCAAGCGTTTCTGTAGAGCTTGATTAGCTGGTTCAGTTGTGTTTGATTAGGGTTGGAGCTAAACTCTGCTGGACAAATGTCTCTGAATGGCCTCTTTGTCTCGAAAAGATGTTTGAGTTCTGAAGAGGAGGATACATCATTTCTCCATTACATTCTGTAGTAAAACTGATCGATGAATCAAATAGAAATGGAAAGTCTTGTGTCATAATTATTCAGGGATTTGATTGGCTCATTAACTTTTTGTTTAGAGGCATCTGATGTGCCTAAAAATGAACACATGAGCACACTTCATACCTCAAATGTGATTTTATGTTCTTCCCACAGGAAGTCCATAAAGGTTAAAATTCATGACCACGAGGAGTATGACAAGCATGCAAACTTCTTCATAGAGCTGCAGGAACCAGAATGGAGGAGGAGGGGATGGACAGGTGAAAGATAGCAAAGAAATGATTGAAACTAGCCTTTTTCTTTTCTGCAGCTGCCCTTTATTCTGGCTTCTGTCTTTCACTTCCTCCGCTCCTCCTTCAAAGCTGATCCTCTACTTTCATTCTACTGTTGCAGTAATGCAGTTTTCCTCCCGCTTACTGCTCAATTTCAGTGGATATATCCCCCATATTCCCTCCTGGCCGAAGGTTAAGAGCTCTCTCAGAGAATAGGCATAATTGGCTCCGACTAGACCTTTAATGTGAGGATTCTGTCCAAGACTAAAGCTGTCGGGGCCGCTCCTTCAGGCCAGGATGAGACAAGGACAATTGAAACCATAATGAGCTGCAGATACATGGGATTCCTGCCAAATTCCAAAGCCTGTGAGATTTCATGGCCTCTGTGCTAATAGAATGATATTTTTCTTGACGTCATACACATTTTTCAGATTTCATGTTGTTAATATCACTTTGTTTTAGGGCTGTCAGTTGAATTGAAAATATAATAGAATTATTTACATGATATGCTCAATAATTCATGTAATTAATCACAATTAATCCCCAAAATGAAGATAATTTAACATATTATGTATTTGTGACAGACAAAAACATTATAAAAGGCATTAGGAGTCAGTATATTTTTGTTTGATCATCAATGATCGCAATCCAATCAGTTGTCAATATGTATTGAAGTGTTACTTTAAAACATTAAAGTAATACTTTATGAATTGCTGTAATGGTAGGAAATGTCCTTATTATGACATTTATGTACAGGCCAGGAGACATTTATTGCATTATTATTATTTTAATCAATCACACTGAATAATGTTATATTGAAAGCCCTTTAATATGATATGTTTAAAGAAATTAATACTTTTTTTGTTAGCAAGGACATATTAAATTGATCAAAATTGGCAGTTTATACTTTATATTCTTACAATAACATTATCAAGATTTCTATTTCAAATAAATGCTGTTCTTTTGAACATTTTATTCATCAAAGAATACTGAAAAAAATATCAATTTCCACAAAAATAAGTAACACATCTGTTTTCAATATTGATAATAATAATGAATGTTTCTTGAGCATCCAATTCATGCTTCATTTGACTCTGAAGACTGGAGTAATGATGCTGAAAATTCAGCTTTGTCATCACAGGAACAAATGAAAATGAGTGCTGTCAAATCGATTAATCGCGATTAATTGCATCTAACATTAAACAAACTTTCATGTTTGATGTGATTAATCGCGATTAATCGATTTGACGGCACATAAATGCAGCCTTGGTGAGACTTCTTTACAAAATCATTTAAAAAATCTTACCAACCCCACACTTTTCAATGGTAGTGTATAGATTATAATGGAGTACAATGTAGTCTGTATTTAGATGTCCAAAATTCAAAAACTCCCCCATTTATCAATGTTTGATGATTTCCATCAGTTTTTGTTGAAATCACAGTCAGATTTCATAAACATATTCTAAGCCCCAGTCCCACCTGGATTCACCAAAATTTAGCAACACAATCTTATTGCACACTATCCCTGTCTGTTACTGTTAGTTCATTCATAATCATTTTGTTCTTTCTTTATCTCAATTTTGATTTTCTTTTTTGTCCTGTCTCTCTTTCATTTGTCTACATCAGCTATGTTGCTGCATGAATGTGGTAAGCTGTCTCTTTTTTTCCCATGCTCTTCACATGCTAAACCACTTTAAAAATGTTCATCTCATCACACAATCATGCAAATGTTTATTTACTACTATGCATAAGCTCTTTGTTCAAATGTAGACATTTTTTCAGTATCCATGCTGCAAAGACCAGCATCATTTTCCATGCTAGTTGCTCTTCCATTCCAATTATATGATGATTAATGCTATTTTGTCACTGGTTAAGCACAATTTTAACATATGCTGGTCTTTACAGCAAGAACATCCCATATTTTGTGATATATTTGGACTCATTTCTCATTGTCTCTGTCTTGATCAATTCTGGTCACCGAAAATCTAATTATGCTAAAGCTTATTTATGCATTAATTTTGGCCAATACCAACATAATTTCCTATCCTTACTAAAACCAGACCATTAATTCATGAAATGAACAAAGAGTGAGTTCATTTTTGCTGTGTTTTATGATTTTAGGTGGATTCGTGAAGACAGGTATGGTAATATATCTCTGGAAATGCTTAGCTAACTCTTTACCAGCTACTTAAGCTAACTTGCTTCCCTAACCAAGCGAATGAATTCGCAGTCATAGATTTAATCTTTTCTATGATAATCTTTTCTTTGATAGATAAGCAGCTTTATGGTAAGAGATTAAATTTTACTTTTCACCAAGCCGAGAGCTAAATATATAACATTCGGTGTGTTTGGTAACTGGATTGCTTGACATTGAGCTAGAGCCTTTGTTTGTCGCACTGCTTAAACTAGTAGTTTAGTGTGTGCTGTTCGCTTCATAGGCTCATTTGCTCAAATGGACCAGAGACAGATACTAAGTGTCTAATTTGCTTTGCTTTCTTTCATGTTGAGTAACCTTATTTGTACTTATTTTTTATTTGATACATAATTTATATTTTGTGGCTGTGTCCATGCTTATTTCTCTGTAGAAACTGAATTATAAGTGGTAATTTTCATTTTGTTTGATAAATATAAAATTCTAATTTACTTTAACCATTCCATCAGACATTTATTCTTACAACCAACTGCCAAATTATTTCTTTATAATTAATCATATTTTAAATTTTTCAAACACAGTCCATGTCTCTAATAAAAACTAAACATGTTTACTTCATTTTCTGAAACTAACTTACCTGGGTGCTCAGTTGAAACATTATTACGGTCTCATTTTTAAGTTGTGTACACAGCACTATTTTAAAAAGTTAAGATTTAGTTAGTGCTCTGAACCTGCTTGAATTGTTTTACTTGTGAAATGCCACATTTGCTGCATGTCAAAAAGTTTCACAAAGATATTGTCTGATGGGCAACAACACCACCCACTGTCACCTATTCAGTAACCCACATTGTCATTAATCCCAAAGGCAAACGGGCTGGTTCCTGATGAGAATGCGTAGCTAGTCTGCCCTAAGCTGACGTGTCTGCTTTCGTAACAGTCTTGTCAAACTCGCTCAACTGTGACAGCACGCACATTGATTCTTCAAACATCATTTACACTTGGAGTATTGTGTCCAAGGAGTGTCTGTTAATAAAAATTTCATCACCGAGAGAACAGTGCATCCTAAACTTAGCATACTGTTTGCTTGTCAGAAGAATTTAATGAATGCTATTCAGGTGAGGGTGTGGTTGATTTTACATATATTGGTTAGTTGACGTCATGTTGATGTGTAATGACAAGGTTTACGCCATCTAAAATAGTTTTAAACAACAGTTCTCTAATTATTATGTAATCATAGTGATCATTATCTTAATTATTGTAGACTTCATGACCCATTTCACCTATATTTGACTATCTTTGACAATAATTCATTGAGATTATATGAATTATTTGTATAGATGTTAATATATTTAAATATTATACACAATATTTCATTTAATATTATTGAATAAACCCCATTTAGTATCATAAACCTACACTACATTTTTTGTTAATTCTGTAATATTTTTTAATATATACAGTCAAACCAAAATGTATTCAGACACCTTCATTAATACAGTTTATTTACTATAGTTTAAAAAAATGTTAATAAAATATGACAAGATCTCAGAGTTAAACTGTGTTAGAAAATGTTAATCTTAATTATGTCAGATAACACTTAAGCAAAACATGGTCAGGTCAAAGTGTCTGAATAATTTTTGGTTCCAAATTTTTATCAATTTTACTGGTAGTCCACTGTATGAAGAGTTTTGGGTATAATATGTCACAGTTTACTTTATTTTGCTATCCTCACTTACATAAATGAACTATAGTGTCCTGCACCCACTAGTAAAAATATATCAAAAATATAAAAAATGTCTGAATAATTTTTGGTTTGACTGTGTGTATGTATATATATATATATATAATATACAGACAGTACATGCTTGCTCTGTTCTCTCAAGTGATAATTGAAATTTTCATAAACTGCTTTATAAAGCTTTATTTAGTTGTGCACCATCATAGATAAAGCTCTGTAGATCTGTTAGCATCTGTGCTAACACTCTTCAGTCGATGTGTTTGGGCTCATCAGGCAGGGATGTGTACCGGAAAGTGCAGGGTAGAGACAAGCCAATTCCCTCCACCATTATCAGCATCACAGGTATCCATTTCCTCTCCTGTGCATCCCTTTCTCTTCCTTTTAATTTATTCTTCCTTGTGTCACTATAAAATGTGTGATCTCATAATTGCGTGTGCATGTTTGAGCCACAATCCTGTTTCATAAAGCGATGATGGGGATGTGTCATTTCCTCAAAAGTGGAACTTGCAAGAGCTATAGTATTTACTTTACAGGTTTGGAATAAGGTGATTAATGCTAAATGCATGCTTTTAGTCACATGCTAAGTGTTTTGAATCAATGCAATACACTGATTGACTTTAGTGGAATGGTCTTATTGTGTTATCTTAAAGGGATGGTTCACCCAAAAATGACTGTTCTGTCATCATTTACTCAGCCTCGTGTCGTTCCAAACCCATAAAACTTGGGTTAATATTCAAAACACAAATTAAGATATTTATAATGAAACCTGAAAGGTTTCTGTCCCTCCTAACCAAAATTTAGAAGATTCAAAAAGTTGTAAAAAAAAAATGAATCCATATGAATTAAGCGATTTAATCCAAGTCTCGTAAAGAGGTACAATTGCTTTATATGATGAACAGATTTAATTTAGGGTGAAGGTGAGTTTATTTACCTTAATACGAGGGTGAGAAAATTATGACAGAATGTTCATTTTTGAGTAAACTATCCCTTTAAAAGGAATAGTTTACCCAAAAATTAAAAAATGGCATCTTAATGCATTTTTTTTTCATCCCAACCGTGCCTTTTTTCACAGAAACTCCGACATTACGCCAAAAAATCCTTCTGGGTTTCACAGAAGAAAGAAAATAATAGTGGGTTGGAATAACATGGGAGTGACAACATTTTATTTTTTGCGCGAACTGTTCCTTTAAATATCTTTTATCAGTTATACATTCATTATTTTAGATTAGTAATGTTGTTTGTTATATTTTTAAACCATCCAAAAGTCCTACACCTTCGAGAATATTTTTTTGAATGCATTGCATTCTCACGCTTCTAACCAAACATAGCATAGCTCACATTGCAGATGTTATGACTTTATTTAAACCCTGCAAATGATGTAATTGTACAAGTCTGCATCTTTTTTCATTTGTAAATGTTTTTTTTTAAAGAGTGCACATGTGAGCAGGCAACAACTTTAAGGATTTATGCATTTCATGAAAGACTCACCATCTTGTTTCGTTCCTTTCCATCAAATTTCCTGTACCTCTTTTGCTCTGTCTATCTCTCTCAGAGGATGGGGAAGAGGAGGCTCTGACTAAAAAAGAGAAGGACGAGAGGCGTATTGCTGAGATGGGTCGCCCAACACTGGGTGAACATGTAAAAGTTGAAGTTATCATTGAGGAGTCCTATGAGTTTAAGGTACCTTTTCTGGTCTTGAAAAATGCATTCAGACACCCATCAATGTTCAGACACTCACACACACATTTACTTTAAGGTCAAATGATCACATTTTAAGCATGAATGAGGGTTTAGAGGCCCTTAAACGTGAATGAGAGGATGACATCTGGACATGAGCGATAGTATCCTGCCCTGCTGAAGTAGCCCCAGCTGGAGACAATTCAACCTATAATTGCTCTTCAGATTCAGCAGACATGGGCAGAGCTATTACCGCAACCTTTCAGAGTGCCTGTCACTTAATACATGTTAACAGTGTCCGTTTTCCAGCTTTAATTCACCTCTCCAGGTCTCCCCTCCTGTGTGCGTCAGAGGGTTTATTCGTTTTCATCCTGTCCGTGGGATTAATTTGCTTGGACTCGAAGCAAAATGATCTCCTTGTATCCTGAAGATTTGATTGAATTGCACAAAAATTTTTACGTTCTGCTGGTGTGATAGTGACTATAACCTTCATAATTGAATGGCGATGCTGCCCTGACAAATTGGTTTTGCTCTGCTGGAATGGATAAGATTTTGTGTTCAGGCTGGCAGGCTTTTCGCTGGCTGCATACAGGAAAACCTTTATTGGAAATCTTTTTTCTAATATGAGAAATCTGCTGAATTATCGATTGAGGGATCTTTTTCTTTGAATGCACTTTAAGTTTTTACTTAGTTTGTGATGTCTTAAAGAAATATCTGAAAGGAATAACCACAAATGAAAAGTCTGTTATCATTTACTCAACCTTATGTGAAACACAAAAGGAGATGTTAGGCAGAATGTTCACACTGCTTTTTTCCAAACAATTAAAGTAAATGAGGAGGACGCTGTCAAGGACCAAAAACTATACAAAAGCACTATAAAAATATAATAAAAGTAGTCCATATGACTAAAGCAGTATATATTTCAGGTCTTTTACCACTTTTAAGATGCTTTTGTGTACCTTTTGGAGTCCCTGATCTGCTTTCATTGTATATATATATATAAAAGAAAACAGTAGTGTCATTCTTCAAAGTTTCTGCTTTTGCGTTTCATGGAAGAAAGAATGTCATACAGTTTTGGGACATGAGAGTGATGGACTTTTTAGTTTGGAGCTAATTAATGAACACTTTACTATCTTTTGTTTACATTAGTTAATGTGTAAGCTAAAATTAACTAGCAATGAGAAATATTTTTTCAACATTTATTAAAGTTGCAGTCTGTAAGTTTTGCCTCTTTGTCGCCATCTCTGTTTGAAACCTGCAATTGCAGTTAGTAGCAGAATTATCATTTTACACGGGTTGTGCATTGGCACGGCTCCTCAGTGCGGATGAATCTAATGTTTTAAAGAGTATGTGTACGCTGTCAGTCACCGCACCGGTGTGGATATTGTACTTCGGAATTACAGATATTATGTCTTGGAAGTATGACCAAAATAATAAGTTTCACTGGAAAATGTAATCTGAACAAGTAAGTAACATGTCTGCCACTTTTGTTCTGACCGACTAAAAAAAAAAAAAAAGAGTTCTACAATAAACCTAATGGTGATTAAATCTAACGATCGCAAAGTTAGCTCATCACGTCAAACAGTGTGAATTATTGTTGTTATACTTTGTTCTCAAATTGTTAATGTTAAAGGGTTAGTTCACCCAAAAATGAAAATTCTGTCATTAATTACTCACCCTCATGTCGTTCTACACATGTCGTTCGTTCATCTTCGGAACACAAATTAATATATTTTTGATGAAATGGCTCAGTGAGGCCTCCATTGACAGCAAGATCATTAGTGAAGTGAAGTGAAGTGAAGTGTGAAGTGAAGTGACATGTGGCCAAGTATGGTGACCCATATTCGGAATTTGTGCTCTGCATTTAACCCATCCAAGTGCACACACACAGCAGTGAACACACACACCGTGAACACACACCCGGAGCAGTGGGCAGCCATTGCTGCGGCGCCCGGGGAGCAGTTGGGGGTACGTGCCTTGCTCAAGGGTCTCACCTCAGTCGTGGTATTGAGGGTGGAGAGAGCGCTGGATATTCACTCCCCTCACCGACAATCCCTGCCAGACCTGAGACTCGAACCCATGACCTTTGGGTTACAAATCCGACTCTCTATCCATTAGGCCCCGACTGCCCATAAACACTGTCAATGCCCAGAAAGGTAATAAAGACATATTTAAAACATTTAATGTGACTACAGTGGTTCAACCTTAATGTTATGAAGTGACAAGAATAAAATAATTTTTTGTGTACCAAAAAAACAAAATAACGACTTTATTCAACAATTGCTAGTGATGGGCAATTTCAAAACACTGCTTCATGAAGCTTCGAAGCTTTACGAATCTTTTGTTTCAAATCAGTGGTTCGGAGCGCTTATCAAACTGCCAAAGTCACGTGAAGCATTTAAATTTCTAAACGTTTCCAAACACTTATGACGTAACTAAGCCTCGTTTACTGAAATGAAGTGACTTTGGCAGTTTGATACACGCTCCAAACCACTTTTTATTCTTGTTTTCGACAGAATATAGGTCGCATTCCCTTTTTTGCTGTTAGCCACTCCGCAGTCCGAAGTCTTTTTTACTACTGGTGATTCACCAGTTGTTGATGATGTTGGTCGTCTTTACCATTCTTGATTACAATTAGCCATCAAAATGAAAAACTTAATTATTACAGCGGCTGTAAAATAGTCTTCAAATGATCCGTCACCTGCAGCATCCGGAAGTCCTTCTTTATGTATACAGACGTGATATAATGACGCAAAGGCAAACTCGTATTTCCCACGAAAACCTACCAGTACCACTCAAATTAAAAAAACATTATTACAAGCTTACCGTTGTGAATCGGGCTAAGGTAAGGAGATAGTTTTGAACACTGGCTGGTTATGTACTTGCTCAATAATTGATTTTGGATAATTTTTAACCAAAAAAGTTACGGACTGCAGCTTTAAACAATTGTTCTTTGTTTGTTCATGTTAGTACACAGCACATTCATAAAACATTAATAAAACACATATAACATTTAATTTTAAAAATGTATTAGTAAATGTTGAAATTAACATCAACTAAGATTAATACATGCCTTAGAAGTAATGTTTTTTCATTGTTAGTTCATGTTAATAAATGAGAGATTGTTGTCAACTGTAACCATTAAACCTTTTAAGCATTGTTAACCTAGTTGTAATGATTTTAACCCCCTTCCAGAGCACAGTCGACAAACTCATAAAGAAAACCAACTTGGCCCTTTTGGTTGGGACCAACAGTTGGAGAGACCAGTTTGTAGAAGCCATCACTGTCAGCTCAGGTAAGCCACTGAGAAAACGCTGCCACATTTTTCCATTAAGTCTCTGCATGCTGTAAAAACAACCATTACACAGTCCCCTGCAGACTTGACGGATTTAAAAGTCAGAATGCTAGAAAACTAGGCTATTTTACTGCTTCATCTCTGAAAGGCTTGTTCTAATTGCTGCTCAATCACTGCGCTAATTTTGCCACATATCTTTAATTAGCACACTATTGCGATTTAAATTGTGCTGAAGCTGAATACCTGCCTGTAGCCAGAGAGATACGCATGTGAGTGTTTCATCAATTAAAATTACACTCCAGAGTGTCAATCATAGTGGTGCTGGAGAGGGATGATATAATCATAATTTGCTTTCTCATCCTGAGCTCTCATTATTAAGTTCCCAAGAACCAGTTTGGCAGCTTAATATTTAGTAGCAAACATCCATTATAATTTCTCAATATTAGTTCTGTTTGTCTTCAAAATCTTTTAATTGTAATCTTATCAATTCTCACCAACTGTAATCTTTTTTCATCTTATTTTATTCGTAAATATGTCACTTTATAAAAGTAGAATGGGATGTGAAGTGTTTTTGAGAACAACTCCAGGAAATACTCAATGTGTAATGAAAAAGACATCAATGTGTTTCTTAAGGGTTTGGTTTTTTACCCAGAATTCTTCTGACATCAGTCAAGCTTATTGTGATCATGACCAAACACAAGCCAGCTCCAGTCTCTCCTCTAAAATGTCATGGCCTTTTGCATTCACCCTCCATCTGCACAGTTTTTGAAGTGTCTTTTGTCATGTAGCACAGTGTATTATTAAGGAATGTGTGGACGCAAAGCTCTGTGGCTGTTTTTTGTCCACACACGCACATGCAGTCAGATTAATACTCAAACACTCATTCTGACAGGCTTGACTGAAGCTGACAGAGCTTGTTAGTGGAGCCTGAGCCAAGAGGAGAGAGAGGGAGGGAGATCATAATCGAAATTCCTGAGGAATATTTCTCATAATTAGACATTAGGCAGTTTATAGAGGGCTGCCTCACTCTGCACTGCAGTGCTCCAGTTGTGAACCAAAATGAACTTCTTTGTCATGATGACAATGTATTATGTAAAAAGTATTTTTGATCATTTTTCTCATTAAAGGGTTAGTTCACCCAAAAAAGACAATTCTGTCATTAATCACTCACCCTCATGTCATTCCAAACCCACAACACAAATGAAGATCTTTTTAATGAAATCTGAGAGTTTTCTGTCTCTCCATTGACAGCCTATGCAACTACCACTTTCAAGCCCCAGAAAGGTATTAACGACATTATAAAAGTAATCCATGTGACTCCAATGGTGTAACCTCAAATTTATGAAGTGACGCGAGTGCTTTGTTTGTGCAAAAAACATAATTTACCACTTTATTTATAAAATATTAATATCCAACGTGCATTTACAAGAGCACCACGACACCATGACGTGAAAGCGGACGTTGCACGTCGGAGGTTAATATTTTGTAAATTATGGTAAATTATGCTTTTTTGTGCAAACAAAGCACTCACATAGGTTGCGTATAGGCTGTCAATGGAAGGTGTTGCTCTTACACCTAAATTCTTGCACACTTAAACATAAATGTAAATTAAATGTAAAAAAAATGTAATTACAATTACCATAGTAATAGTAAAAATTAAATGTATATGGTGCAAAAAATCTATAATAGTAAATAATATAGTCTTAAATAAAAATTGTAAATAAATGTAAAATAATAAGTAATTTTCTATAAATGTATTTTTATAAATGTAACATGACTCGTGCGCACAGAAAGCTGCTTCAGACAGTGCGTGTTTGAGTTCTCTTTTGCGCTTAAACGGACAAAAATACACAAAAGAATGTCAAAATGCCCGCTTTGTCAAGTATCCTCGTAAGCACTGTCTTAAATTAGTTAAATAAAGTCTTAAATGACCGTAAAGAGTTGTGAGGACATCGGATGTGTATCAGATCCGCGTCATGTGCATCAGATCTTAAAGTGACAGCAGCCTAATAAACCTGCTTCTGTGATGTCTGTTGTTAATGTTAATCAAAGAACAAAAGACAAAGAGAAAATCACTCACTGCTCTTGACTGAACAACTTTTATAGCTTTAATAAGGATTAATCTATATTTAATTTATAATTTATGCAGCGAAGACTGTGAAGTGTTTGATAACTATTCAAATATTTAAAATATACTGTCTTTATGTTGTTTCTACATCAATTAGGAGATTAAATGTGAAATTATTACAATATAAAAAATCATTAAAAACTTTAATGTTAGTGCGCTTAATTGCGATTAATTAGTTATTTTCTTAATCGATTGACAGCACAAATTTATATATGTAAAATAAATGAAAATGATTGACAGCTTGTCCCACCCTTGTGCTGGTGAACACATCATCAGAGAAGAGAAGTGATGTCACTGCAGGAGGGAGGGGAAGTTCTTTTAATTAAAGATTATGAGGGCACGTGAATTAAAAAAAAAAAAATGATGTGCACAGATAAATCCTTTATAATAAATACTGCAATATTCCATGAAAAATAAGAATGGTGAATCTTGATTTCATGGTGACTTTAAGCTTTTTAGGTGTGCTATTTGGCTTAACACAGATGGTGTTGGACTTCTGGTCCTCTGAGATTCATTCTGTGGTTCTGCCTCCTCTGATTTAAGAGATTTGATTGGTGTCGGCTATTTGGTGTAACAGCGATATGCTTATCACACACTGATGTTCCCTAGAGGAAGGGGACAGCCTGTCTCTTCACAGGAAACAAACAAACCAATCCATAATTTAAATCTCCTCTCCTTTTCTCATCCTAAGGGGACGATGATGATGAAGAGTGTGGGGAAGAAAAGATGCCATCTTGCTTTGACTACGTCATGCACTTCCTGACTGTGTTCTGGAAGGTTCTGTTTGCGTTCGTGCCGCCCACTGATTACTGGAACGGCTGGGCGTGTTTCATCGTGTCCATCATCATGATTGGCGTCCTCACTGCGTTCATTGGAGACATTGCTTCCCATTTTGGATGCACTATTGGCCTGAAAGACTCTGTAACTGCGGTTGTGTTTGTGGCGTTGGGAACCTCTGTGCCAGGTACTGCAGATTTTCCCTTTAAAAACATGTTCAAGTCACATTTCACTCCAAAATCAAATGAATTATAAGATTTATTTACAACTAAGCAAATTTCCCTCAAATTTCTTTATATATGTATATACAGTATATTGTAAAATATATATAAAGCAAAAGAACAGCATATATACAGAGTTCAGTCATGAGACTCTAGATGGCGCAGGCTGATGGGTCCTTAACGCAAGCTGATGATAATTACAACTACTTGGTAAAAGCTGATTGGTCCATGTTACTTTGCAGCCAATGAGCTTGTTGCTCACACATTTAAATGGCTGGTTACATTCACTATAGGGGATACTATACTATACTATAATGGCTGGTTACATTCACTGTAGCAGTTTGCAGCGTGCTTCAGCGTTCCTCTAATACCCTCCACCTTCCCCAGCTCCACCTGTATAGATCTGCTATATATATATATATATATATATATATATATAT
>RJVU01075544.1:3498443-3537175 GCA_003731715.1 Anabarilius grahami | reverse complement strand
CTCTGTGAACAGCCAGCCTCTTTTGCAATGACCTTTTGTGTCTTGCCCTCCTTGTGAAAGGTGTCAATGGTCGTCTTTTGGACAACTGTCAAGTCAGCAGTCTTCCCCAAGATTGTGTAGCCTAAAGAACTAGACTGAGAGACCATTTAAAGGCCTTTGCAGGTGTTTTGAGTTAATTAGCTGATTAGAGTGTGGCACCAGGTGTCTTCAATATTGAACCTTTTCACAATATTCTAATTTTCTGAGATACTGAATTTGGGATTTTCCTTAGTTGTCAGTTATAATCATCAAAATTAAAAGAAATAAACATTTGAAATATATCAGTCTGTGTGTAATGAATGAATATAATATACAAGTTTCACTTTTAGAATGGAATTAGTGAAATAAATCAACTTTTTGATGATATTCTAATTATATGACCAGCACCTGTATATTATGAATATGGGTAGAATGAAACTGCATCCGAAATCGAATACTTCCCTACAACGTTGTATGCTAAAAACAGTACGCCAAAAGAGTAGTATGTCCGAATACATTCGGTGAAAAGTCCCCAAATATCCTACTACTTCCGCAAAGATTCTGAAGTGTGCATTCGATGGACACTATACTATCCTGTGAGGCCACGGGAGGGGATTTATGAATGGAAGAGGAGCGACGCAACTGACGCTGGTAGGTCACATGACAGTAACAACATGGCGGATGTAGTACGTCCCAATTTCATTCATACTACCCATATTCATATTATATAGTGCATACTTTTTAACGGTCACAAAGTAAATTCAAATGTAGTACCTACTCAGTACGTAATTTCAGATTTCCAAAAGGGATATATCGCCCTCCGAAGGGCACTTCGGAGTGAAAATAATCATGGCCGCCATATTGAAGGGTCTTTCCAAACCAAAGTGCTCAAAAATGGCCACTTCAAAGGGCCCTTCAGAATGAAGGATTTCGAAAGGTACAACTGATAGACACTTCAGACCCCCATGATCCTTTGCACAGGGAAGTTGTTTGACGTCACAGAATGGATACAGGAGGCTCACCCTGCGTTCCATTTGGAAGGGCTCATCCCTATGCCCTAATCCCTTCAAAGGGTTTACCCTCCAGAGTGAGAGCTTCGAAGGGATGAAGGGTGTAGGGGTCAAAAAAACTATTTTTTTGGAAAACACTTCAGCTCCATCTTAATGAGACAATCAAGGAGGCGCCTTCGTATTTTTACCCCTGATTTACTCTTTGTATTAATATGCATTCTTTTACTGTAGTAACATTATAAGCTACGGCCGGTCTTTTACTTTAAATATTTTGTGTCTATGTATTTGAAACTGATAAAGGGAGCTGTAAAGTATTTTTGTTGAAGTACAACGTAATTTTGACCATAATAATGTACCAAATCTAACTCGTATAAATATTGCAGTAGTATAGAAAAAAAACTATATATACATTTCTAGGTAAAATCGAACTCCGAGCCTCCTGTACCCATTCTGTGACGTCAAACAACTTCCCTGTCCAAAGGATCGTGGGGGCCCGAAGTGTCCATCAGTTGTACCCTTCGAAATCCTTCATTCCAAAGGGCCCTTTGAAGTGGCCAGTTTTGAGCACTTCGGTTTGGAACGACCCTTCAATATGGGGGCCATGATTGTTTTCACTCCGAAGTGCCCTTCGGAGGGCAATATATCCCGTTTGGAATGCACCGCAAATTTAATTCATACTACCCATATTTATATTATATAGTGCATACTTTTTAACGGTCACAAAGTAAATTCAAATTCAAATGTAGTACCTACTCAGTACGTGATTTCGGACAATGCATTCCAAACGGGACATATCGCCCTCCGGAGGGCACTTCGGAGTGAAAATAATCATGGCCGCCATATTGAAGGGTCATTCCAAACTGAAGTGCTCAAAACTGGATACTTCAAAGGGCCCTTCGAAATTAAGGATTTCGAAGGGTACAACTGATGGACACTTCGGACTCCATGATCCTTTGCACAGGGAAGTTGTTTGATGTCACAGAACGGGTACAGGGGGCTCGGAGTTCAATTTGACCTATAAATGTATGTATAGTATTTTTCTATACTACTGTAATATTTATACGATTTAGATTTGGTACATTATTATGGTCAAAACGACATTCATGTACTTCAACAAAAATGCTTTAAACACGTTATACTTTAAATACGTTAAACAAAAGGCGCAGCTTGCACAATCTACTCCTCCTTGATTGTCTCATTAAGATGAAGCTGAAGTGCGTTCCAAAAAAGAGTTTTTTTTTTTACCCCTACACCCTTCATCCCTTCGAAGCTCTCACTCCAGAGGGTAAACCCTTTGAAGGGATTAGGGCATAGGGATGAGCCCTTCCGAATGGAACGCAGGGTCAGACGTACTACATCCACCATGTTGTTACTGCCTTCCAGCGTCAGTTGCGTCATTCATAAATCCTCTTCTGTGGTCTCATGGGATAATAAAGTGTTCATCGAATGTGTCACAAAGTAATTACTTATTCAAAAGAAGACCATATTCTTGTTTTGGATGCAGCCAGACACCTGTTTCATTTCTGAATGAATCCATGTTTTTGAATGAATCATTTGAAAGAATAATTTGAAAGAATGATTCACTTACAAATTCATTTGCTGCCACCTACTGGTGCAATGAAGTAACCTGCAGAAAGAGTCACTGAAAAATCCCCACTACTAATAAATATTATATATATATATATATTTTCTCGTCTTGTTCACATATATATAAGACAGAAGGAGATAAATAGACAAGACGTGGGAGAATGAACAAGGTAGACAACAACTTGGAAAGGAAAGAGAACCACCTACGAGAAAGCATGCGACTGGCCGAAACGAGTAACAAGTAGCCAAGAAAAAAGAGAAGAAAGTTAGATAATAAGGCCGAATAAGCAGAATTGTGTACCTGCCATAAGGAACAGGAGTCCAGACACATGCTGGGTGAGGCTTTCCTCCCAGAAAAATCCCACAGCGGCCACAATGCTTCCACACAGCATTACGGCAGCAGCCATGCCCAAGAACCCCGCCGTGATGCGCCGCAGATCTAAACACCACAGAAAAACACACTGTTTCCATGACTACCACCCACTTATCCAACAACTCACACTATATAGCTATGGGTAACACCTTATCTTTAGGAACTTTCACTGAGCTGTGTGGGCTCAATAATCGCTTCTGACTCTATGCAAAGTTTTGGAGTTGCTGATTGCAGATATTGATTCAGTAAGTTTAATTTGGAGGTATATCACATTATAGAATCTGATTGAGACACATGCATGGAGGAAGAAAAGCTTAATTAGGAGGCTTTTTAACGAGGGCTGTAATTAAGGCTTGTAGACTCCCTCGAGACTTGCTAAGTTACAACATCATAAGAGCTAATAAGATTCCTTCCAATAGAAAATGACATTTGACCAAGTTTGTGTACCGTGGGGCACGTAATCATATCATGGAGATGCAAGAAAAGGTTGTGATTACATATTCATGACAGGACATGCAATAACCACATTAGAACAAAACACATCAGCTGTGTTCTTATTACAGAATGGACAATAGAACCCAATATCTAATAATTTAAACCGGAAATTGGATTTTTTACCCAGTAGCCTTATTTGCTATTCCTAATTGTTATCATTCTAGGGAGCATTTGATTGGTTGAATTATTGATATTTTTGAGCAGTTTTTCCAGAAGAGAAACACTTGTACATTTAAATAAATACACTTTTAAAAGCCATTGTTTTGTTTCTCTTAAGTTTTTTACATCTAACTATGGAAGCTTGTTTCCGCCACGGAATAAAAAAAAAATATATATAACTTTTATCTCGCAATTCGGACTTTTTCCCAGAATTTCTTGATATAAAGTCGCAATTGCGAGTTATAAAGTCACAATTGTGAGATATAAAGTCACAATTGCGAGATATAAACTCCATATAAACTATATAAACGCAATTCTGAATTTTCTCGCAATTCGAGTTTATATCTCACAATTATGACTTTTTCTGGCAATTATGACTTTTTTTCTCACAATTCGAGTTTATATCTCACAATTATGACTTTTTCTCACAATTATGACTTTATTTCTTGCAATTCGAGTTTATATCTCACAATAATGACTCATATATTCTCAGAATTGTTAGATATAAACTCGCAATTGCGAGTTATGAAGTCCAATTCTGAGGGGAAAAAAGACTGACTTTTTTATCAGAATTGCAAATTAATATCACAATTCTGACTTTATAACTCGCAACTGCGTGTTACAAAGTCAGAAATGCTAAATATAAACTCGTAATTCTGAATTTTTTTCTGCGAGTTTATATCTAGCAATTCTGACTTTGTAACATGCAGTTGCGAGTTATAAAGTTAATTAAAATTGTGATATTAATTTGCAATTTGAAAAAGTCGCTATTACTTTTCTTTTTTTTTATTCAGAGGTGGAAACAAGCTTCCATATCAGATCTTTCATGAGGGGTAAAAAATTTTACTTTTTATATAGAACTTTTTATTGTAAAACTTTTTATATTTTATTTTCGAAACTTTCTATAAAGAACCTTAAAGGGTTCTGTCAGGTGTTTTAGAACCTTTTAGGGGTTCCCATCATGGGATCATTTTATAGATTTAGTTTTAATTAATTAATTTTGTTTTAATGAATTTTTGATTTTGATCATTTTTTATTAATTAAACAGCACGTAAACATACTTTATCACTAGAGAAAAACTGAAATAACCTGTTAAACATGAAAGTATAATGTAATAATTTAAGTCATTTGCGACCGTGGAACATAAAACCATTCACAAAAAGGGTAATTTTTTTAAAATTGAGATTTATACATCATTTGAAAGCTGAATATATAAGATTTCCATTGATGTATGGTTTGTTAGGATAGGACAAGAAGATACAACTATTTAAAAATCTAGAATCTGAGGGTGAAAAAAAAATCTAAATATTGAGAAAATCGCCTTTAAAGTTGTCCAAATGAAGTCCTTAGCAATGCATATAGATTTTTGATATATTTACGATAGGAAATTTACAAAATATCTTCATGGAACATGATCTTTACTTAATATCCTAATGATTTTTGGGATATAAATCAATCATTTTGACCCATACAATGTATTGTTGGCTATTGCTACAAATACACCGTGCAACTTATGACTGGTTTTGTGGTCCAGGTTCACATTTCTCCTTAAATAGAACCTTTTTGGCATATACAGAACCCCCATTGAAGCTTTTTTTCTAAGAGTATAAGAAGCACATTTCAGATAATGTTAACAAGTAACATTACAAGTATTTATAACATTTTTATTTTTCACTCCATAAATATCAGTCAATGAAAATTAAATAAAAAAAGAATAAATTAACTGAATTTAGTAAAAAAAATCACAATCAAATCATTGTCAGAGTAAATATTTACACTGCAGACGTCCTTCCTGTTGGTCTTCAGTATTTTTACACTGCACAGTTTTCACTATGCAAAGCACACTTAACTTCAGCTTGCATGCACTGCTTAATATTCAACGCATATTAAGAGCTGCACAAGGCAGTGAGGAAGCTTTGGGCGACTTACGTAAGAGGTGCCACTCGTCCTGCTGTATGGTCCTTGTCAGGTTGAGGGGGATGTTCCTGAGTCTAATGGGTTGGGAGAAATGGTACTTGACAGATGTGCATCGCTCCGCAATACCTGCACAGGGATCACATACTCGTTTAGGACAAATTCTGCCCTTCAAATGCAGCTTTGTAAAGGTCTTACCAATGAAATCCCTCTCAAATCTTCTGGCATGTGTTCCTAAAAAACACCTTCTTGCTTCATCTTAAAATCCTTGCAGTGTTGTTTCTGTTATAATGCATTTCTGTTTGCACTAATCTCTGCTACTTCTTTTGTTTTGTTTGTCTTTCCCTGGACGTTCCAGCACTGAGCCAAGAACAAGTATAGAGCCAAGCACTGCTGAAACACCCGCCTCCCCGACAGAGTGACCTTCTGTCATTATTTCCGCCTGGGTTCACACCATACCACACAGATTTGGCAGGCATTGTGAGACGATTCTAAGAGCTGAGTAGACACTGCAGTAATCATGCAGCAAGCCTGAGATGTATAGTTAAGTAAAAAGACACCGTCTACGGTCAGCTACATGACACTTCATTGACTCTGAAAAATGAATTCAGTCTGGCTAGTTCCTATCAGTTTCTTAAAAATGTGTGGGTGAAACTGAAATGTGCCTTCTCTGAATACTTCAGAGCCAAACATTTACATTTACATTTACATTTATGCATTTGGCAGACGCTTTTATCCATTATACTATACATTTGTATTGGAGTATGTGCAATCCCTGGGATCGAACCCATGACCTTGGCATTGCTAGTGCCATGCTCTAACCACTGAGCTACAGGAAAGCAAACCAGTGAGAAACCTCAAAAAAAGGCTAGATGTGCACTTCTGTATTCACTGATAATGAGTTCAACTCTGTAAGTTTTCTCACTTTGATATTAAGTTGCAGCCATGTACTTAATGAATACTAAAACTAGTATTTCCAACCTGTTGACCAATTTCCCATGACTTTTTCCTATTGTGATTACTGCCTAAGGATTATGAAATATCATAGTGAGTTCTTTCATAGTGATAGCTATCATAAACAGCATTTTTTATATATATATATATATATACACTGCGTTCCAAATTATTATGCAAGTGACATATCAGTAAGATTTCAGTACAATAAACATTCATATTTTAGTTTTTCTAAGAAAATGTTTGTTTGTTTATTTATCCATGTCTTTTTAGATAACTGGTATCAATCTCAGACAAAATAATTTGCCAGATCTATGGAAACCCTACTTAGAGGTTGTTCCACATTATTAAGCAAGTCACAGTTCTCATGCAATATGGGGAGGAAGAAAGATCTTTCTGAAGATGAAAAGCATGAAATGGTGCAATGTTGTGCAAAAGGCATGAAAACAACTAATATTGTGTGAAACTGAATGGAGATTGTCGAATTATCATAAGATTTGTGAGTGATTTAGAGCACAGCAGAACTCGGTCAGATAAAGGCTTCTTAATGAAAGTTCCTGTCAAAAAAATGAATTGTTTTAAAAGGGCAGCTATAAAAAAAAGCCAGTGTTGAGCAGAAAACAGGTATTTGAAGCTCCTGGTGTCTCTGTAGTCTCAAGAAGCTCTCCATGCAGACTGTCAGTTGTGCGTAAAGATGCATTTCAGCCACCATTAACCAAACCTCACAAAGAGAAACATTTACAGTGGGTGTAGAAATACATGAAGACTCATTTTTAAATAATTTTATTCACTGACGAATGCCGTACTACAATGGATGGTCTAAATGGATGGATTTCTGGATGGTTGGTGAATGGCCACCACGTTCCAACAAGACTGCGACGTCAGCAAGGAGCTGGCGGGTGATGATTTGGGCTGGAATATTGGGAAGTGAGATGGAGGGTATTTAAATGACTTTTGCAAGATATGTGGAGTTCATAACTGGCCATTTTCAGCTATGGTATAAAAAGGAGGATAGTGCATAGTACAATGCACTATTGTACAATGCACTATGCACTATCCCATGCTGCAAAAAAACACCACAGCAATAAAACTGTTTGAAAATGTATTTCTAAACCCATTGTAAATGTTTCTCTTTGTGAGGTTTGGTTAATGGTGGCTAAAATGCATCTTTACGCACAACTGCCAACCTGCATGGAGAGCTTCTTGAGACTCCAGAGACACCAGCAGCTTCAAATACCTGTTTGCTGCTCAACACTGGCTTTTTTTATAGCTGCCCTTTTAATACAATTAATTTTTTTGACAGGAACTTTCATTAATAAGCCTTTATCTGACCGAGTTCTGCTGTGCTCTAAATCACTCACAAATCTTATGATAATTCGATAATCTCCATTCAGTTTCACACAATATTAGTTGTTTTCATGCCTTTTGCACAACATTGCACCATTTCATGCTTTTCATCTTCAGAAAGATCTTTCTTCCTCCTCATATTGCATGAGAACTGTGACTTGCTTAATAATGTGGAACAACCTCTAAGTAGGGTTTCCATAGATCTGGCAAATTATTTTGTCTGAGATTGATAC
The DNA here is from genome assembly GCA_003731715.1 of Anabarilius grahami. Taxonomy (NCBI): domain Eukaryota; kingdom Metazoa; phylum Chordata; class Actinopteri; order Cypriniformes; family Xenocyprididae; genus Anabarilius; species Anabarilius grahami. The sequence goes on along the minus strand of RJVU01075544.1, from coordinate 3,529,085 downwards.
CAGTTATCTAAAAAGACATGGATGGATAAATAAACCAACATTTTCTTAGAAAACTAAAATCTGAATGTTTATTGTACTGAAATCTTACTGATATGTCACTTGCATAATAATTTGGAACGCAGTGTATATATATATATACTGATCAGGCATAACATTATGACCTCTGACACTTGAAGTGAATAACACTGATTATCTCTTCATCACGGCACCTGCTAGTGGGTGGGATATATTAGGCAGCAAGTAAACATTTCGTCCTCAAAGTTGATGTGTTAGAAGCAGGAAAAATGGGCAAGCGTAAGGATTTGAGCGAGTTTGACAAGGGCCAAATTGTGATGGCTAGACGACTGGGTCAGAGCATCTCCAAAACTGCTGCTCTTATGGGGTGTTCCCGGTCTGCAGTGGTCAGTATCTATCAAAAGTGGTCCAAGGAAGGAACAGTGGTGAACCGGCAACAGGATCATGGGCGGCCAAGGCTCATTGATGCACGTGGGGAGTGAAGGCTGGCCCGTGTGGCCCGATACAACAGACGAGCTACTGTAGCTCAGATTGCTCAAGAAGTTAATGCTGGTTCTGATAGAAAGGTGTCAGAATACACAGTTTGTTGCGTATGGGGCTGCATAGCTGCAGACCAGTCAGGGTGCCAATGCTGACCTGGTCTGAAGAATCACGTTTTCTTGTACATCACATGGTTGGCCGTGTGCGTGTGTGTCGCTTACCTGGGGAACACATGGCACCAGGATGCACTATGGGAAGAAGGCAAGCCAACGGAGGCGGTGTGATGCTCTGGGCAATGTTCTTCTGGGAAACCTTGGGTCCTGCCATCCATGTGGATGTTACTTTGACACGTACCACCAAAAGGGGGACCAACACAATATTAGGAAGGTGGTCATAATGTTATGTCTTATCGGTGTGTATATATATATTTAATATTACATATAGATATATACCTATTATTATTTTTAAAAAATGGTGCTAGAGACAAGGTCATGGGATCAATTCTCAGGGAATGAATAAACTGGTAAATTGTATGAATGCAATGCAACTTGCTTTGAATAAAAGTTTCTGCCAATTGCATAAATGTAAAGTCTATACACATTTTGATTGTTAAATATGAGAGTCGTAATCATATAGTACTAATCCCATGAAACGGAATATAAATTGTTTAATAATATAATGTACTCCTACTGATACATATATCACTAGCAAGCATCAAGTCACAAACGATGAACAAAAATAAAGAGAATTTTGATCTTCCGGTTGCCATGGCACACTCAACCTGAGCTAATTCCATTGTGATCTGATGAGAAGTTCTTTAGAGTGCCTCTCTTCTTTGATGGGCTGATTCGGGGACTCATGGTAATAGACTGTGTCACAAATCAATGCCCTGGGTGCTGAAGGTCAAGTGATCTGTGTGACTTTGAGCTTGATTTAAATGCAAGGTGGCACACGGCTTCCGCTTTTAATCTTGACATGATCAGATCTCTGAAATCTGTATTGACTATGAATCATCACTCATTTCCAGTGCTTTTTTTCACCTTGAGACTTTCATCTCTTTCAAAGGAAACTTTTGCGAAACAGCTAGCTTGGTTGGCAATTTCATAAAGTTTTGTTCTGTTGAGCTCAATCATGCATGAAATTGATTTGCAGAAAGTGCCTTTGCAGTAAAATAAACAGGTCAAGAGAGAGACAAAAATGTCAGGCACTAGTGTCAGCAAAAAGTCCATTAAGCTTAAGTTCGGATAAGTGTCAGAACAAAAAGGATTAAATCGATATTTCTTCCAGGAAACGAGTATGCATAAGCTAAATATTCATCCACACTCACCTATGTTTTTGACGCAACACACCATGTAGACCATCATCATCATCATCACCACTCACAAATACAAAGCCTGCACACTTATCACACAGCCAGAACTAACGATGAAAATGCTAAAGAATCAACAATTCCGGTTCCGATTCGATTCCTTTACGATTCATTTAAAATATATATATATATATGTATTTTTTTTAAACTAAACAATTAAAAACATTAATTTATTCATGTATACACTACTTGTCACCACAAGATTCAATATAGGCTACATCTCCATCTGACTGCACTGATTTACATTAGAATCATTTGTTCGGTAATCTGACTACTACTGTGGTCGCGCTGTCTGTTTTATATTCTGAAAAGAGACGACTCATTAGAATCATTTGTTCGAGAATCGAACTACACCAGTGGCGCTGTGTGTTATGAGCAGTCTGTTTTGAGCCAACTAAAAAGAGCCGACTCATAAGAGTCATGTGTTCGGGAATCGGATAACACTAGTCGCGCGTGTTTGTTCGCGTATAGATTCAATGCAGAAAACACTGTCAGGTTATTGTAGCTGTAGAAAGAAAGAATACACATTTGAGAACCCTGACAGACCTGAACTTCATGAACATCGTTCGGTTCTGGTAGGATAGCCTACTAAAAACAGAACCGGTTCTCCCCCTAGCCAGAACTAAGCAAACATTGGATTTTTTTCTGCGTTATAATGAACTTTCCACCCAGGTCTTACCCTTCGAAATGAGGTTGTCAATATCCCTGTCCATTCCCTGGAAGTAGCATTTCCTCCAAAGTCCAGAGTAGGTGGAGAAGAGCGGGCGCCCGCACTCCGTCTCCAAAATGCCCATGCCCAAAATCGCCCTCCAGTTCTCCAACAGTTCCTCCTCTCGACTCCCTACATGAATGGGCTTCATGAGAGCCAGGTTGCGTTTCGCATTCCCACTGTCCACCAAAGGCAGGTGATATATGGGCATCTCCCTGTTTTTCTGGTCGTTGGACTCCGAGCCGTACTGGTCGCAGTTCTCCTTGTGTCTCCTGGTGTCGGTTTCGTACCAGTGGTCGGTAAAGATCGCCGTGACCAGCAGCATGAGCGCGAGCAGGCTCATGGACAAGCTGATCGCCGTTACAAGAGCCCGTTTCTCCATGTCTCCAACATCCGCGCAACTCACTCAGTCATCTCTCACATGAAGCGTACTTTCCTCGCCTTTTCCCGGGACAATGCACCGCTTTGAGCTGCGATCTGTCATTACAGGTGAATGAGCGGAGTGTGTCTGCGCGTGCGGTACTGTGGGCATCTGTATGGGGATGCGCGATAGCCGTGCGTGTGTGTTTACCTGCACTCCGCTCGGCGTTTATGCATCTTCCTTTATCCGCAGTAGTCGCTTGTCTTACTTTCCTTTTTCCTGATAACGATGATGCATCCACGTAGAACAAGATTTCACCGTGCAACTGAACGCGCGTGTGGGAATGTCAAGGTTGTCGCGCGCCGACTGTGCCAACAATAGCTATGGGTGTGTCAAGGAGACAGGCGAGGCGGTTTCCTGCGAGCGCGCGACTGAACTGTTATGATGGTGATGATGATGAGTACAGTTTGACCAGGCAAACATCAGTGCAGCAGAAGGCTATTATTCAAAGGGGGAAAACAGCTGAAGAACTTGATTAGACTGCAAAATATTCTGAAGAAATGGTTTCCAGTGTTCTAGTAACAAATACAATGTTTATTATGATAAAATGATAAATATTTTAATGCAATACTTGCGTCTATGTATTTTAAGATTTATAGCCAACCATCTTCCACAAGAAGTTTGATTTATTTACTTTTTATACATTATTTATATATTTTATACATTGAATGAAAAATACTTCCCTTGTACCTCGAATACATGTGAGTGTACACAATATTTTTTAAGAGGTTTTTATTTAGTTACTTCATTATTGAACAAAATGTGACTTTCATAACAAGGTCAAGCTCTTTAAAATAAAAGTTCCAAAGGGGTTGGTTGGAGTTACAATGATGCCACACAACATTTTTTCTTTTGTCAAATCAACATGATTAGTGTGGTCCAGATAACATATTTGGAGTTAAGATGCTTATTTACACAAGATGTTATTTACACTAAGTGAAAATAGCAATATATTCTATTTACGCTAAGTGGCAATAGCAGCATTTCTTAGCCATATGCTATTTACACTATAGGTAAAAATAGCGATAGATTCTATTTACACCATGTAAAAGCAGTTCTTTATTTAGATGCTATCTATACTTTATATTGGCAGAAACTCTTTGCACCTCAGTATTTTTGTACATTAACAGGATGCAATAATAGAGTTAAATTATTATATTTATTAAAATTGTTAAATGGATGTTGCCTTATTGCGAGAGTAAAAACCCTCCCTACACCTTCCCCCATATGGTAGTGTTTATTAGGTAGGGGCCCTACCTAATAAACACTTTTAATATGATTAAACACTCGTTCGCAGTTTATTTCCACTTTTAGAACATTATTTTCATTTTTATTGAAAATAAATGCAAGCTTGGCAAAAGGCAAATTCGAACCCGCGTCGATCGCGGTAAAAGCCAGGTGTGCCAGCCTTACTCTCTACCATGGCTGCCAGGTTTTCAAAACAAAATCCAACCAATTGGGGGGATCCCCGGTAAAAATTGCATTCCGGGAGGAAAAAATCCACGTTTTTGGTAGGGTTCCCCTGGTAAAATTTGCATTCCAGGGGCTAAATATCATATATTTGGGCTTGCTTCAAATCGTGGACATGAAAAACAACAAGCGGCAATAGTGTTAAAGATGCCAAATTCCACGGGAAAACTGCAGATTTTGCAACACTGCTCGCTACTGCTGTGTCGCTGAAGAAGTTGAATTCTGCGTGTCTTTTTAAAAACTTGAGTGGCTCAACCAGACATTGGTGGGCGGAGCTAGTGTAAATAGCGTTTGCCAGCAAGGAACGCTATTTGCACTTAGTGTAAATAGACACTCCGATTTTGGCATTTCAATGAACTCAAAATTTTAAGGCAACCAACTTACTTTTTTAAGTTAAACCAACAATATTTTTTTTACAGTGCATAGAAGGATTACTTTTGGGTTCCCCAGAGAATCTTTCTTTGACCAATCCTTTAAAAATATCTCAGTGTAAAGAACATTTTAATATTCTAAGGAACCTTTTTCCACTATAAAGACCTTTTTGTGGATCGGAAAGGTTCCACTAATGTTAAAGGTCCTTCATGGAACCATTAATGCCAGTAAAGAACTGTTATTTTTAAGAATGACATTGATATGTATCTGTGCATTAAAGTTAGACCAATATATGAACCAGGTCAATATTTGGTCATTCTACACTGGTTAATGAATGTAGCATTTAATGAATGTAGCATAAATATAAATAAATATATATAAATAAAAAATTAGATTTATAAAAATATAATACANTATAATACATATCTAAAACCAATAATATTTTTAATAAATATTAAGAAATTGAGAACTGATTGATTAGAAAAATAATTAAAACAACCCTCACTGGACTATGACTGCATTAAACAGACCCACAAAAGATAGAGAGGAGCTGAAAATGAATAAAATAATGCACATGCATAAAAACCTGAACAATAGGTTGGAACACAAATCTAGAACAGCCAGGAAAGAACACCTCTCTATAAGATATACAGGCCAACTCTTATGTGTGTTGGTTGTTTGATAACTGCCGTCATGCTGAGACCTTGATCTGTGCCAGTGCATGCTTTAATAATCAGTCAATAAATTGCATCCTGGATGTGTGCCTGGCATTTGAGAAATAAATTAGACTGAATCATACTGGCTCATAAAACCTTCATAACAACCACATGGTGTAAGTACAAATGTGTTCAGAAGCTCACTCTTGGCACACACTCCTCTGTGATTCGGAAATAAATAGCGCTGAATCACAATCCTGTCTGAGCTGAAAGAGAAGAAGATGGAGGAAGAAGTATGAGACTGTTTTGTAAGTCACAACCACATGGAGAATCCTGACAACTGTTAATTTGTCAACTGTCAGTGATTTGTCACATATTTGGAGAGATATATGTGAGAAAACAGAGCTCAAACTGCCTTGTGTAACTGGCGAAATGAAGAAAATCCATGTAGAAAACCACAACCCATCACTGTTATCATTACATACAAATCAGAAAATAACAGAAAATTATGAAATGCCAAAATGTATACTACTACAACCAATGATCTAACAGTGAAAGGGTACAAAATCACACTTCAAAGAAATTTTATAAAGTCATTAAAATCAGTTACCCCCTGTTTTAATTTTTGTCACTATTGTGCTCTGTTACACATAAATTAATTAATTCAATTCTATTCTATTCTGTTCTACACTGAATACTCGGTTTCTATTTTTGGTGTCCTAAAGTAGACTTTTGTAGAATTTTGACTTCACTGTGAAGTCATCTTATAGACTTCTCGCAAAAAAGGTTAGTCAGTGACAAAGCCAAACTTCTGCTTTCTTATACAATATGTTGAGTTAAAATATTGTTATAAATTATTATGAATATACTGTGCATATAATTTGGATTATTCATTTTTTTCTGCATTCTCTCTGGATTTCATAATTATTTCTTTACTTCTTTACTGGATCAAGAAGAGTGTATCTTTTTAATTAAAAGTTCTTTGTGTTCTAGCCTTATATTAAAGATAATAAATATAAATTCAAGACAAACCAGTGATCAAAGCAGTGTCACTCATGCGCCATAGTCCTATTTATACTAAAAGAAGAAAATGAAATAAAGAAAACGCTAATTTAATAGAGTGTTTCGGACACGAATTGTGTAAAATGTTCCTCAGAAGCAGGTTATCTGCTGGTGTCTATGCGCTTTTGGTCATCTGACCCAACCCATCCTCCTCCTCCTCCTGTCTTCATCCTCCCATTCCAGGCATTCTCCACTATACGAGCGCAGCGCATGCGCAGTGGAGCTCACGGGAAGCCATGTTAAAGTTAGTCAAGTACTGAGACTGAGATTCCCTTCTGACGCCGTATGTTTATTTTTTTCCGTTTTTCTCCTTTCGTCCGTGTCAGGGCCCCCAGCAATTAACATTGATAGTTAGAGGCCGGAGTCCCCACGATGAACTCTAGTTTCGATCTGTCCAGGCGAAATCCGCAAGAGGATTTCGAGCTTATCCAGAGGATAGGCAGCGGGACCTACGGGGATGTTTACAAGGTAAAAATGTGTTTTCTACAAACATGGCTCGTCTTCTGGACAGTTCAGTCCACATTTAAAGGGCCCGTTCTTTAGAATAAAACCAATGTGAGGCATATGGGAGTTTAAATGTTGTAGGTTTGCAGTCTTGAAGATTGTACTTCTCTGAACTGGACTGGGACACTGATCACTTAAAGGTGCACTCCGTATTTTTTTTGAGAATTAAAAAAAATACATTAAATAAAATGAATGGAACTATGGAGAAATATATTTAAAATGTTGTACATTCATATGATAATGAAGACTACAAGACCTATCAGTCTTCTAGTAAAAGCCGTTTTATTCTACTCGGAGCGGGTCTCTCATGGGCACCGCCATGTTGACATCACATGACTGGACCTGTCATGCTGTTTTTGGACTACTACTACTACTACAAATTAAAAATAACGATAATATATTTACTTTATATAGTGTTTTAGCAAGAGTGCTGAGTGGAAAATACAATGTATAAACAAGCAGTACAAAGTACCAACGCAGTCTGATATATCAACAATATACAAAAAATCTATATGTGAAGTTTTCTTGTTAGCAAACAAACTTGCATCCAGACCAATAAGTGTAAGAACAAAGTACTATATCACTGGTACTATTGACACGAATAAGAGCAAAAACTTAGGCTGCATCTGAAATATGCATACTTCTCTACTATATTGTAGAAAAGTACAGCTTTACTGAATGCACCTTTAACTCAAACCATCTAAACTTTTTCCCTACTTAAACGGACAGTTCATTCAAAAATGGAAGTTTTTTCATCATTTACTGATTGTCGTTTTGTTCTAAAACTGTATGGCTTTCTTTCTTCCTTAAAACGGAAAAAGTGACGTTTCGCAGAATAGTCTCCGTCATTATTAATTATTCATTTCCTTTTAAGAAACAGATCAGTAGCATCAAAACACTGTTCTGTCAAACTCTGGAAACATTATGCGGTTTAGCACATTATCTACTGTTTACAAATTTTACATTATTTCATGTCAATTTATTGAGTTTATTCCCAGTTTCGTGCACCTCAGAGTGAGTGCGACTGAATAACATTATTGTGTGGTTTTGTTGCAGTGTCACTCCCATGGGTTGTTGCAAAATTGTGCAAGAGATGACAAATATTTGAGGAAGGCCTTGTGATATCACCGCTTAAGTCTGTGGTTGTCAACTTGTCACTGAATCTAACTCAAGCACTGTAGAAAGATCAGTTTGGTGACAGCTGGCCAGTTGATCACTGAGGCTGTTGTCTTTATAGTGGTTAAATTGGAAGATGTTTACAAGTGGTGTGAAATGTGCTGGATTATCCGCGGCTTTATCCGAGTGGGGCTTAAGCAGTAGGTCAGTGTCACCCTGCAAGACTTTTACCTGTCAGTCAACACTCTTAAAAATAAAGGTTCTTCATTGGCGTTAATTAATCCATGAAGAACCTTTAACATCCATGGAACATATCCACTGAACAAAAAGGTTCTTTAGTGTAGAAAAATGTTCTTTAGATTTTAAAAATGTTCTTCATACTTACTAAAAATGGTTCTTTTAGGAACTGTTGTTGACTGAAAGGTTCTTTTTTTAGGAGGCTAGAATAGTTTTTCCATCACTGCAAAACCCCCCTTTTGGAACCTTTATTTTTAAGTGGGAAGGGATGCACATGGCCAACTTTTTACATATTAATAGTCATAATTATTGCATTTAGTCTGCTTTCATCCCACCTTCAAGAGCAGCATGTCAGTCTTCATTTGTCAGAAGAATAACTGTTTTATCTGACAGAGCGTGTTATAGGATTATGTAAAAGATAAGTAAAACTCTGTTTAAACTGATTGGATGGATTTTAGATAACAGATAACGGATTATGTTGGCTACTGTCTAGTTTAACAGCATTGAGTGCAGTGCATCTACAGATATGAAGTTATTTACAGTCCTTTGGTGTTTTTCCTTCAATTGACAAGCAACTGTAATCAAGAAGGTAAACGAATATTCTGGATTGGAAGAGACAGTCATTGAGAAACCCATATTGATTGACCACTATTCTGAATATTGGTGGGGATGTGGCCTCTTCAGTGTCTATGGTAGTTGACTGTAATTATTGTTTTTCATTGAGTCAATCATGTAGTACTTAATGTATAGAAAATTGTGATCAGAATTTGAGTGATAATGCTTCTTTTTTGTGGCGTTTGCAATAGATTTTAATTAACTCTTAACTCTTTAATTAACTCTTGGTGCCTTTAGTGGCATGAGAACATGCGAGTATATAAATGTCCACACTTCAGATGATGATGGTGAAAAAGGGTGGTAAATTACCATATAATGTCCAAATGTTTAAGACTTCTGATGACAGTGATGACAAAAGTTTAATGTTCAATTTTTTTTTTTCCACCTCGTAATTTTCAATCAAAATGTCACAACTTGATCTTCTAGGGAAAATATCAGACCTCTTTTTGATGATGTATTTCTCTAGTCATTTCATCTTTCTTGAGGTGAGACCCTTGAGCAAGGCACCGTACCCCCAACTGCTCCCCGGGCGCTGCAGCAATGGCTGCCCACTGCTCCGGGTGTGTGTTCACTGCTGTGTGTGTGCACTTGGATGGGTTAAATGCAGAGCACAAATTCCGAGTATGGGTCACCATACTTGGCCACATGTCACTTCACTTCACTTCACTTCACAATCGACCTCAAGCTTGATGTGTTCATATCTGCTTCCATCCAATCAACAAGCAGTTGATAGAGCCAAGTCCCCACCCGCCATTGTTTTCTTTTTCTTTTTCAATCCATTTCACTCAGATGTATGTCACAATACGGAAGAATAGATCTACTTTTACTTCATCCTGACTTTAAATTGCTCAACTTTTGTGTACCTTAAAAGGATAGTTTACCCCAAAATCACCCTCATGTCATTCCAAACCTGAACGAACAGGTATGAACATCAGTGGAACAAAAAAGTAGCCATTTTGAGGAATATAAAACTACTTTGGACCCTACTGACTTTCATTGTATGAAAAAAGACATTATCAAAAACATCTTTTGTTGTTTGGCTGAAGAAAAGTCATACAGGTTTGGTGAGTAAAAGATGACAGAATTTAAATACTTGGGTGAACTATCTCTTTAATCTTTTACACAAACCCATTTTATTCAAAACAGACCAGGACATTAGCTTTAGCAATGTTTGCTGATTTAAATACCATACTGTTGTCAACAGGTGTTTCTCCAGGTTTGTTTGTCTACTGGGTCTGCTTGTTTTTCTTAACAGTTTGAAGTAAATGTGATGCCAGCATGCACCTGATGGATTTTTAAGGGCCTGAAAGCATACAGAGATGTAAAGTATTGATTGAGCAAAAGTAAGCATTGAACAAAAAGCCTACTGTGTCAAGGGTAAGGATATGACTAATTACCCCGTTTGATCAGCATATATTGGCTTTGTGTCAAGCCTTGCTGGGGCTATTTTGATAGTTCTGTGGCTTCCCTGAATTCGAGTGGTTTTGTATCGATTCCATTTTTATGTCTACGGCCTGAGGAATCGGCAGCAAACGACGGAAAGAAAGCAAAGGGGTGCATATGTGAGAAACTCATTGGTAAAAGAATAAGTGCGAGTCTAAACAGTGGCGTGAGGTGTGATGCTTTAAGACAGAATTCATTGCTTCTCTTTCAGTAGGTTGCTGTGGAAAGATGATTATGTGAGCAAATCTCTTCGTGTGTGTTTGTGACTTTGTATGTGTTGATTCTTTTTCTTGGCCTCCTGTAGAGACACAAATTTCTTTCTCTCGCAGGAAGTTTGGCTTCTCACTGCTTGAGTTTGCTCGAAAAGGCCAGGTCAGTCTAAACAGTAGTTCTGCAGAGCTGAATGCAAGTTGATTTCAGTCCAGCCACTAAAATGCATCGGATACAACAAAAAGGGAGATGTTAGTTCTTGTCAGCAGAACAAAATCTGTTTATTTCTGGCCCGAGAGGTTTGATTTCACTTACGTTTTGAAGAACAAACAACTCCTGCACGTACATCGTTTGGTGAATCCAGCCATGTTAGCTAATAGTTTTCCATCTCAGAGTTTGTGGAGTGTTTCTTGGAACGTCCATTCCAGGCCTTGGCTTGACCTGACTGGATTAAAGTCACAATTCCACCTTTATTCAGATAATCTCTTTTATTCTTTACACCCAGGAAGTCTCATGTTCCTCTTAAAGACGAAATCCACTCATCCTGTCACTCCTGATTGCAATAGTCACCTTCAATCACACAGATTACACAGGAAGATGGTTCTCCAAGTGTCCTGCGTCGTGCATTTGTGAAAACATTCTGACAGGATGAAATTCAAGATGATAGAGTTACTGTGATATGTGTGCCCTATGTGTGCAGACCTGCTGTGGAGCTGATGTGAGGGCATTTCTGAATTGACTTTGTCGGGAAAAAATGATCATTAATTATTCACCTGTTTCATCAACTGGGCACTGCTCCATCCTGTAATACTATCATGCTTCTGAGATTGGTATCGGCTAGTTTAGGGACATACTTGCAGCCCCTGACTTTCTATAGTCCTGACTATTTAAATATACTCTGACAAACAAGATATATCTGGAATTAACTGGAACAATCAGCTGTAATATTGATTATCGCATGAAAATGAATGTGGATTAACAGAATACCTAAATCGAACAATTCTTTTACTTACCTTGCTGATACTGCCGGTTCACTCTCTCCCACTGAGATGTTGAGTCTTTTTCATACATTTGTCATAGGTTTACTCAAAATCTAATAGGGGTGTAACGGTACATGTATTCGTCCCGAACCATCATGGAACGGACGTCACGGTTCGGTGCATACAGTCAGACGATGAATACAGTTAGTAACAGGCGATCCACACTCCAAACCAGAAGGGGGCGTGCGCGGTAATGCAACGCTGTTTGATAATCACCACAACAGGAAAAGGCATTGTATTTTTTTCTTTATGTTACAAAAGCAGAATATTTTATTTTTATTATGAGTGTGCGCAAATAAATGCAGAAACCCTTTACAGTTTCGAATGATGTCTTACTCTTATCTGTATGACCATAAATGACGGAGGATTTAAAGTTGTTTCCACTGTTATAATGACACAAAATCATTTGGCATTGTGCCAACCAACATGCTAAGACATATCAGACGACATTATCCAGATGTGCCAGTCACTGGAGCTAGGCAGAAAAACATTACAGGAGTGCAAATACTAATCTCTGCACAATTTATTATTTTTTTTTTTTGATTGTGACAAAATACATTTTGTTTTTTTATCAGCCCTACAAAAAAATGACCTATGCAAGAGTTTACTGCTTAGTGCTTAAAGCAGAACTAAGTAACTTTTTTAACCTTCATAAATAGTTTTCTAAGTCCTTACGATGGTTAATTGACTTGTAGTGGTGTGTTTGAGGCGTGCACTAACCCCCTCTGGCACGTCTACGCCAGAATACAGCACTTGCAAGTTGGGATGCATCGACCCGACACAATCTCGCCTCATGTTCACGTTCACGCAAGAGTGACAAAATGCTTTACGGTAATTCAAAAACAATGTATATATTATGACTTTATAAGACAATTTCGAAAATTACCCACCTCCATCGAGTGTACTGTATTTGCAAATTACCCACCTCTTCTTTCTTGTACTGTATTTGCAAAACTACTGCGCTGGTGAGCGTTGTAGTCGTTGTAGTCCAGAGCTGCGCTTGGAGTATTTATGACAGTGTGATTCACTGAAGGAAACTGTAGGGGGAGCTTCGCAAATCTTACTGAGTTCCGCTTTAATACACTAAAGGAGGCTTCAATGTACCAACTCAGGGGGGACTAAATGGTGTTAGGTGGAACAAACTGTAGTTTGCACTGCCTTCTGTTCAAAGTAAATGAAAAGAAACCTAGCACTGGGGATTAGATTTTTTTTTTTTTATTCTGTTGTAGCGAACTTGTATCAAACGTGACCCCAAAACCAAGGTATGTACCGAACCATGACTTCTGTGTACCATTACACCCATACAATCTAATTATGATATTGTGATATATTGTAGGGCTGCCCTCGACTAAAGATTTTTCTAGTCGACCAGTAGTCGTTCATTTAAGCCATTAGTCGACTAATCGCACATTTATATTAATAAGTTATAAATCATAATAATGAGCCTTTAATCTTCTATGTAATTAGCCTAATCAGCGCTCAAACACGCATAAAGCTTGCCTCAGCGCACTGGCAAACATAACGATTATGTGAAAATCGATTATCGTGAAAAAAACGGCAAGGAAACTGTCTAAACATTTCAATAATTTACTGATAATGTTTTCTCTGTTTTCGGCTGCAGAGATTAAGTCAACGATGCTGACTCGTCATCTCCACAGCAGTGGACATGCATATATGCAAGTTTCATATGGATTGCATAATCTGAGAATATTTATTTTCCTTTTGATTTGGCTCGGTTCATGTTTGTTACGTGCTCAAGTTCACTGAGACCGAGAGCAGAAATCGCATCCTGATTGCTTTCATTGTTTTATAAAAGCACAACGTTTTGCTGTTATTGTGAGTTTACAGAAATAAAAGTAGACCCGTTACGTTTTGCATTACTCTTATCTATACATTACTCTTAATTTAAATGCAGTGATCACACCCGCGCCTCCATGTCATGCAGTTAACACGCTCTCCACACAAGCTATGTGTATAGAGCGTGTTTACTGCATATTATTTGGATATGCGCCAAAAAATAACGCACATTTATCTAGGACTAGGCTAACATTAGAGCGAACGGACTTGTAAAGTTGCTACTACTTACATGTTTCAAGTGATAAGCCATATTTGAGGTCGATGAATCATAGGCGAATGTTTGGATTTCCTGCCGCTAACGATCTCTCCCTCAAGGACTGCGTGACCTTGGCACTTCTTCTTTTTCTTTTTTTTCCTGCGACTAACTCACTAATAAAATCTTGATCGACCAAGCTTCTTCAAGTCGACTAACGGTTATTCGACTATTAGGGGGCAGCCCTAATATATTGCCATCTGTTGAATTGTGACTTTTGTTACACTGTAAACCCTAATGCTCAAAATACTTAATTGTTTTGAGTAGGACAAACTTAAATTGAACAAATTAGTTCAGTTAAATTAACTGTTATGAGTATTAAAGGCTGATTTATACTTCTGCGTCGAGTGTACGCCGTTGCTACTGCGTAGGTTGTGTGTAGCACGCGTAGCCTACGACGTAGCCTGACGTGCACCTCTTCAAAAATGTAACAACGCGTCAATTCTACGCGGATCGTAAGCGCTCTGCTTGGTCTGCTAGAACCCCTCCCTCAGGTCAAAAAACTAGCGCGGAGCAATCGGAGAAGAGCGAGCACTTTCAACTTCCATATGAATGAAAAAACACTTATTTCAGGGGACACATACAGTCAAACTGCAACAAAAGTCATTACCTATTTGCTGCTTCTCTGCCGTTTCTATTTGTAAGCTTCTCTGACAACGTACATGACGAGCTGCTTCGTCTTCGGCTTTTGCCTTGATCCTCAACATGACCGCATAGGTCCGACGCAGAAGTATAAATCAGCCTTTAGAACTTTCTTTTTCTTTTGAGTTCACAGCAATACATATTTCAAGTAAACTGAACTGTTTTATTGTTTTGAATGGTATGAACTAATTTCTTTTAATTTAGGCTAACTAAAGTTTAACTGAAACTGGGCTGGGATTTCTATTTCCCAGCATGCTTTGCCCATGGCATTTGAAAGAGAGAGTAAATGCTAAAATTAAGTGTTATATAATGTTTTTTGTGCAAGATTAATGGTAAGGGAGATTTAGTAGTGATTAATGTTTTGTTATGCTAATTTAGAAGAGTTTGTTAATGTGGGTTTTTGGAGAGTTACCATCATGGTGACAAGTGGTGCATGCTGCTTGGTTTGAGTGCAGGTAAGTTACATGTTTTAAGTTGCTGTTTCCATTCAGTATGTGTTATTCCATGCTATTGTTAACATGTTAGCAATGTTAGAATTAAAGTGCATGAGTTCTAAAAACTCAAAACTTGATAGTTCTGCTTACTTAAAATTGGGAACCTCATAACTCAAATTTAATGTAACTAATTACCTCAATTTTTTTAAATGAAAGCCCAACCTATTTGGGTATACAGTGTATGTTATTGCTACAATTATTCCATAGACATCCATTTTTTGTTTTTATAAACTTATGAATGAAAATGTAAAGGATTTACTGGATCTTTGGGTAGGTAAGATTTGTAATGTTTTTGAAAAAATACATTAAAACAGTAATATTGTGAAAAATTAAAATAGCTGTGTTCTATTTTAAAATGTAATTTGTTCCTGAAAAAGCATGATACATTTAAAAAAAAAAATTAATCAAAGCAGCAACAGGTACGATTTTGGAAGTGCTTTGCTTTGGTCAGTTCCTCTTGCTCAAGTTGATTTTATTTTGGTGGTTTGAGAATTTTTCGTACCTTTTCTCCCTTGTTTTTGTCACTGTATTCAGAGAGGTACAGACCATAATGGCTAGGTGGGCGACCAGGACTCATTACTAGTTGAAGAAAGTCACAGTCCGCTAACCTTCTCCCTGAGGAAACCTTGAAACACCTCACTGGAGTCTCACAAAGCTGAGGTCAACGTACTCCAGCCATCACACATTCTTTCTTTCATCACTTTTTGCAGGAAGCAACTGTCAACACCTTTGCTTACTCTCATGTGTTTTATGCCTTCACGCCTTTTAGAAGTTCACAACAGACTGGATTACATGGTCTCTTTTAATAGAACGTCCTTGCCATCTAGCCTACTTTTGAGCAGCCTCAAGATCTCTCCACATTCTGGAGACTAAAGCAGTTTTAACCTCGACACAGCCTTTCAATGAGTAAGCAGAAATACAGATCTGCATGACAGAGTGATCTACTGTCCTACAAATGCGGCCGAGGAGAGAAATTGTATTCTCCCTTTGTGAGTGTGAGCGACTGACATTCTACCTTTGTTTGGACAACAGCGTGATTTACTTAATTATGTTTGGTGTTTGGTAGCGGAATTAGAGTTAGACTTATTAGACAGTTAATCGACCGTGTTGTAGTAACGATTCATAAACCGTGTTGTTGGTGGGAGACTCAGAGAAGGCGGTCATCTCAGTTGTACTGTAGTTTCATAATCATGTTTTTGCAAGCCCAGGCACGCTCCTGTCGGCGCGCACTAGAATTCTTG
Source organism: Anabarilius grahami (assembly GCA_003731715.1). Lineage (NCBI taxonomy): Eukaryota > Metazoa > Chordata > Actinopteri > Cypriniformes > Xenocyprididae > Anabarilius > Anabarilius grahami. Next base: position 3,512,879 of record RJVU01075544.1, on the reverse strand, counting down.
ATGCATTATGTTCTCTGCGTTTAACTGCAATACAGCATGAATAATGAATCCGATGAAATGTTTGATAACACCAGAGCAGGAAAGACATTAGAGAGGAAAACGAGTTGTTTATCGGAGGTCAGTGCCGCATTGCCACAGTAAATTGTTAATACAAGGCATCAAATTTGCCAGGCATTGCAGAAAATGATTGGCCTAGATTCGGCTGGTCGGGGGCCAAGCTTGCAGTGATTTATCCACCTCTCTGTAATTACCTGACATGGCAGCAGCTCGCAGCCCCACTGTGTGCTGCACCTGTGCAGGTGGAGCGCTTGGCTGTTGCTCTGCACCTTAGCGCTGCTGGGGGAAAAGGGCATAGGAGAGTGTGTGCGCGTGTTTGAAGTCAAAGGGTTACGCACTGGGAGGCAGAGTTTTAATTCAAATTTATGCAATGGTTGTGTGTCTTTGTTAGTGTAAGTTAAAGTGATAGTTCACCCAAAAGTGAAAATTCTGTCACAAACAGTGTGCATAGCACTCAAATACAGTAAACATAAGCTTGCTTGAGCTCCATTTACTGGTGAATCTGATATAACAAAACTGATACCCGATTATAGAAAATATCGGTTAAACCGATTATCAGTCGATCACTAATTATCATTGCTCAACAACAAAAATCATGGTTGGATATAATGGCACAGAAATTTACATGACACCATTTTCAACTAAAAACTGAAAACTTTTTATGCGTTTTGGCTATTCATTTAGACGACAATGGCATTTTGGTGGCCTGAAAACGCAAACTTTTGAAAACGGGTTTCAAAGTGCAAGTTTTTGAAAATGGTTTCCGTGTAAACAACAAAAATGCGTATCTGTGAAAACGATGACGTCATGCACATGCGCATTACATGTTCAGTAGTGTTTCTTGACCATCTAATGGCCTCCCAGCAGAATACAGCGTTTTTAGTCATTTTCACAGATTCGTATGAATGGGGATCGTTTTGACAATAGTGTCGTCTGTACGCAGTAAAAAACAATTCGTTGTCGTGTAAACGTTCCCTTAAAGGAGACCTATTAAGCCCCTTTTTACAAGATGTAATATAAGTCTCAGGTGTCCCCAGAATGTGTCTTTGAAGTGTCAGCTCAAAATACCCCACATATCTTTTATTATACCATGTTGTAAATGCCCATTTTTGAGTGAAAGCGAAAACATGCTGTTTTCGTGCATTTATCTTTAAATGCAAATGAGCTGCTGCTCCCTGTCCCCTATCCAAATACTGTTGTGCCTTTACAGCTTGTGCCTCGGATACTCTGCCAAAAACTAACAAAACATCTGTATGATTTTTATTGAGGAGCTAAGCTAATAGTGCAGATCCGGTCACCAGTTGTGGGCGGGGCCTGTTCCAATGTGATGTTACATTGGTGTACATTCCTGACCGGCTCATTTTGAGACGCTGTTTCATTTATGGGGAAAAAAATGAATGGAGTGGATGTATTTTACCACAATAGGGTGGTTGTGTACACACACCGCAGACATAATTACGTTCAAAAACAATATAAAAGTGAATTTTGGATAATAGATCACCTACAGCATACATATTGTTTACATTTTGTGGCTGTACTTTTGAAACTGAGCATTTTAACATTTTGCTTTATTTAAAGAAAAGCAGGATTGAGTCAAAAACATTTTTTATTGAAATCAGTATAAGTGCTGTCGATTGAGCTTAACTTGTACTGAACCCAGAATATTCCTTTAACCCGATGGGTTGCACTCCAACCCATTATCACAATCTTAAACTTTTCTGAAAAGCATAAAGAGGTGTAAAAAGTCAAAGCGATCAGGATGAGTCACAATTTTTTATCCCACAATGTCATCAGATCCGGTCATGTTGTTGTTGGTTGGTTCCCACGATCCTTGACTTTCACCTTTCTTGGGCCGGTGGTGGGCTCATTATAAAGGATCATTAACACATCATTTTAAACCACACCAGACAATATGATTTGCCTGATTGCAAGGCGAGGTATTGACCGCTGGGCCTGGATGCTTGATGAAGCTATTGATCAGCACTAATCTGCATCCCTCCACCACGTAGACACAAGCAGATTATCCTGGAAAGGAATTATACTTTGCATTTCACACATATTTTTACCTTATTAATTTTGATTTGGTCTAATAAAAAAAAAAAATGAAAAAAATGTCCAGCTTGTGAGTTGTGATATGTAATATGTAATTATTGTAGACTTTTTTTTCTTCTTCAGTTGGTCACTCTTTTCCATTCAACCAAAATTTTGGTCCGTTTCATACACAAAACTTNAGAGGTGTAAAAAGTCAAAGCGATCAGGATGAGTCACAATTTTTTATCCCACAATGTCATCAGATCCGGTCATGTTGTTGTTGGTTGGTTCCCACGATCCTTGACTTTCACCTTTCTTGGGCCGGTGGTGGGCTCATTATAAAGGATCATTAACACATCATTTTAAACCACACCAGACAATATGATTTGCCTGATTGCAAGGCGAGGTATTGACCGCTGGGCCTGGATGCTTGATGAAGCTATTGATCAGCACTAATCTGCATCCCTCCACCACGTAGACACAAGCAGATTATCCTGGAAAGGAATTATACTTTGCATTTCACACAGATTTTTACCTTATTAATTTTGATTTGGTCTAATAAAAAAAAAAAATGAAAAAAATGTCCAGCTTGTGAGTTGTGATATGTAATATGTAATTATTGTAGACTTTTTTTTCTTCTTCAGTTGGTCACTCTTTTCATACACAAAACTTTTGCATATTGTGCATGATTAAAGGGTTAGTTCACCCAAAAATGATTAATTAGTGACCCTCATGTTGTTCCAAACCTGTAAGACTTTCATAGATCTAATCCATGTGAATTGAGTGGTTTAGTCCAAATTTTCTGACTTGATCACTTTATATGATGAAGAGATTTAATTTAGGCTTTTATTCACATATAAACATTGATCAGCGAACAGAAGCTCAACCGAACCTGCTTGACGCGTGAGAACAAACCTCCTCCAGAAGCTCAAACGTGCTACGTAACACAAAAGAACGAACCTCATTGTTTCTCGCACCTGTCAAGCAAACTTGCTTGAGCTTCAGTTTACCACAACTGAACTGAACGTTTATATGTGAATTTAAGCCGAAATTAAGTCTGTTCATCATTTAAAACGATCGTATCTCTTAAGAAAATTTGGACTAAACCACTCAATTCAATTAGATTAGTTTTATGATCTCTTTCTGAATGTTTTGAAGTGTCAATGTTTCAGTTACGTAGCAGAAAGCTCTCTCAGATTTCATCAAAAAGATCTTCATTTGTGCTTCAAAGATGAACGAAACTCTTACAGATTTGGAATGACATGGTGAACATCTTTATGGTGTTATTGAAGTCTCCATTTATTGTGACTGCATGGAAAAGTGCAACCCTCAAAATTTTTCATTTTGTCTTCCACCGAAGGATGAAAGTTGTTTGTTTCTGCATAGCTAATTCTTTAATTATACATTTTGCTGTGTTGTTTTGCACTAATGATTCAACTCAGGGATGTGATGTAATGTGTTGATATTGCCCAAAATTTCATGCTTGTGTTCTCGTACATATAAATGTGACATACCGTCGACTCGATATGTTTATAGTCTAGGTTCGATTTCAGCGCAGAATATCTTTGAGCTGAAAGGATTCAGCATGTGGGCTTCTTTCAAAGCAGTTCGCAACAGGAATTTGAATATACGGCGGAGAATCATCAGCCTTCTGGAGGGGAGCTTTCAGTTGTGTTTTAACATTTTTGACATGCACCTCAGAGTGAATTCTCACACGATCCCGGCAAAGCTGTATCGCTCTTGACATCTTCGCATTAGTTACCCGGGATGTCTCTGTGTTTTGCAGCATCCTTTGCAGATCATATCACTCTGATGCTGATGTTTTTCCGACTTGTTTTCGATAAGCAAAATGTCTTTGATACTGATTATTAATCATGCATTAGATTTCTTCACTCGTTCCATTTGTTGACTGCAACTCTCTTGTTAAGACCTAAATAAATGTGTTAAATTAAAAGTAATGGAAGAAGGTTATATGAAAAATTATGTTGATCAATAAGGATGTGCTAAACAACTTGTTTTCAAAGTCATCTAGTCATGTGTTTCAAGAATGATTAGTTGACTAATCCGTCTTTAAGAGGTCCTGCATAATTAGGCTGGGTTTTGGGTTTGCCTGACCTAAATGTTTCTAAATATGCATAACATTAAGTTGTGCTCTTTCGTTCAAACAGCTCGCCCGAATGGAAGTGTCTCGAGATGTATTTTTTAAAAGTTGGACTATTTTTAACTCGACACAGTGTTTAAAAAAAACAAAAAAAACAATGCTTGTAGCGGGACGTTCAAAAAAGTTTTTTGTGTGTGTGTGTGTTTCATTATGAACATGTATTAAATGGGCATCTTTGACCAGGGCAACTGTCTCTGTTTTTCAGCATTTTCACCAATAATGCTGTGTTTGCCATGCCATGCCAAATACAAAATTCAGCTTTTACAGTTTATTCTATGGCTGCTTGATTATGGCAAAACTTATAATCATGATTATTTTGGTCTATATTATAAATCACAATAATTTAACGCAATTAGTTGTGGGTGATATGACTAAGATCTTATTTTACCATGAGTAATTTTAGTTAATAATAACAATTTTTGGAATTTCACAATTATTCCAAAAATTCTGTATAATTATCAATTATTTCGATTCTTCAGCAAAAACTAAAACTAGGTAACTAATGTAGGTAAAAAGTCCTCAAACAGTTAATAAAGAATACAGTAAGAACAAAAAAAAAATTACAAACAGAAGGAAAAATAAGTACAATAGAACAAAGATAGATAGAACAAAGCAGTCTGGGGAACAGTGTTTCTTTCAAGGCTTAAAGGGGTAATTCACCCAAAAATGAAAATTCTGTCATTAATTACTCATCCTCATTTTATTCCAAACCCATAAGACCTTCATTCATCTCCGGAACACAAATTAAGATATTTTTAAAATCCAAGAGCTTTCTGATCCCTCATAGACAGCAACACAGTTACCACTTTCAAGGCCCAGAAAGGTAGTAAAGACATTGTTAAATTGATCCATGTGACTACAGTGGTTCAACCTTAATTTTATGAAGCGACGAGAATACTTTTTGTGTGCAAAAAACAAAACAAAAATAATGTTCAGTCTCCGACGCTGTTCATGTGAGCACCATGTTTTCATTTTTGGGTGAACTAACCCTTTAATGCGCCTTTGAAAACTTTTATTATCAAGCATGTTTAGCAACAGTAGACTGCATTTTGCAGTAATCACTGATTTAGCTGATTTGGATGTTAAGTTTGGGCTTTTAGGGAGGAATGAACGCGCACCCCTGTGAAGGAAAGAAAGGTGTGTTAGAAGAAGTAGTTTTATTTATATAGCACTTTTCCATAGCTCAAGGTCGCTGTACATAGTACATTTCAAATGCATTTGAACACACACATTGAAAACAAGAGGTCACATGAAGCCACATTATCGAAAATACATTTCAAACAGATACTTTTTTAGCTGGGTCTTGAAAGTAGACGGAGAAGAAATGTTACGGAGAGTAAGGGGTGGTGAGTTTAGGAGCAGTAACACAAAATTACCTTCCGTCTAAAGACAGAATGGGGCACAGTAATTGTTTTACCTCGGTTATCTTGCTTTCATAATCGTTGGAAGACAAAATTGAAAATTGAAAATTATTTTTAATTAATTGCACAGCCCTAATAAGAACATATTCCATGTGAACGCCCTCAAATATGTCCATCTAAATAAAAAAAAAGGCATGAAATGGAATTTCACCCTATCTGTTTTCTAAATGCGTGTTATGGATCTTACACTCTAAAAAATGTTGGGTTGAAAATTGACAAACCCAGTGATCGGGTTGTTTTAACCCAGCAGTTGGGTTAAATGTTTGCCCAACCTGCTGGGCAGTTATTTAACCCAACTACTGATTAAAAATTACCATATGGCTGGCTTAAAATGAACCCAAAATGGGTTGGAAATTAAAAATCAGACACACAATTACTAGAGGCAACAATAATAATCAAAAGCTGAACATTTATTAATAAGCAATTTAATAAATGTTTAATTATTATTCATTAAACTTATTAATAAATGTTCAGTTATTAAACATATTAATAAATGTTAATTTCCAACATACTTTGGGTTCATTTTAAGCAAGCAATACAGTAATTTATAAACAATAGTTGAGTTAAATAAAACTACCCAGCAGGTTAGGTCAAACATTTAACCCAACCGCTAGGTTAAAACAACCCAGTTGCTGGGTTTGTCCATTTTCAACCCAACTTGGGTTGTTTTTAACCCAGCATTTTTTAGAGTGTATTGTGAACTATGCATCCATGCATTTGTTTCATTTTGTATGATGTACTTCGCAATATGGAAGAAAAGTTCTGTCGCTACTTTCCGTTCAAAGATGTGTTTCCTAAAGGATTTTACAGTGAAAACTGCCAAAAAAGGCTAAATCACAGAATGCTTAAAATACCAATTAATGCATATTAAAAAAACTGAATGGACTTTTTTGGATGTGTTTATTGTCAGTGATTGAAAACTTCTACTCCCTGCAGCCCAAACAAACTGTCAGTGAAAATGTAGACTCTTTAATTTTACATTTTGTCATTCCTGATGCTTTTTTCACACAGATTTTTCTATCAAAGTGCACTTCATCAGTGTACTGTTCCTATGGGACGTCGTCAGTCGTGTTGTGCCCAGTAATGCTCGGCTCAGTCTACCCCCACCCCCTGTTTTCACTGCTGCCAATGCCTAGCTGTCAGATCTCACGCTGTTGCTAAGAGAGGGAAAAATAAATACTTTGACCACTTCGCCGATGACATCTTAATTGAATCTGGGCTAATTTTGTCTAATGTTTTTCCTGCTGCCACATCATGATTGAATAATGTCGTGATGGACTGTCACTGAACAACAGTGTTTTGTAGCCAAAATCCATTGGTGTGGGTATTGAAGATGTCATATTTCTCCCCCTATTGATCAGTATAGCAGTCATTGTTTGTATTTAGTTTTTAAAGGTGATGAAACTCTCTCTTGAATCATGAAATATCTGGGCCTCTGCCCATGTGACTATTCAGATTTGCGGCAGGCAGATAAATTAACATTCTGCTCTACAAGCACTGATCAGCGGTCTTTTCAAAACAGCAAGAAAACGCATAAGTATGCACAGTCTGTATCGACACAATGCTAATGCAGTATGCATCCATTTGATTGCATGATTACCCTATTTAAACCTACAATTGAGTTGTAGGCATTATTGACAATGAAACTATTGAAAATCAATGTTAATGTAAGGCTTTAAGCTAATTCTTACGCAATACCTGATTAGCAGAACCATATGCTAATCATAATTTCATGATTCTTTTAGCAACCAATAAGAGTATTCTACTTATTTTTCCATGTTTAAATTCATTCCACAGAATTTTGAAGATTTTCCCCTAAAAGAAGTCTGAAAAATCAGGGCCGGCTGATTGCTCTGATCACATCTGAAGTCTTTCAGACATAATGATAGTTATTAACATTGAGACATCTGTTGAATAAGTGCTGTTGTTGTTCTCTTTCAGGCTCGTAATGTCACTACAGGAGAGCTGGCTGCTATCAAGGTCATTAAACTGGAGCCAGGTAAGAAATTTCATCCCTTTCAGACGAAACCGATTTTGTTCTCACGTGGTGTCTGTTCTGTGATCTATTATCATATTCTCTCTCTCCATACACTCCTAGGCAGACTATTTTAATTCATTTAGGGCAGTTATTCCAAATCTGGGGTCTTCAAGCAGATTCCCATGGTGTACTTGGGAAGATTTAAATTTTGCTGTTTAGAACAGAAATTGATTTGTATTACATTTTATTAAAGTACCCAAGTATGATTTTGTACTGGATATTTTTGTCCTCATTACAAATTTTTTACTGAAGTACTTTTGTAAAATCTAAAACAATTATGATCACATGACCACAACTATTATCAGACACTTTCTATAAAGGAATAAATGAATCATGGCTGAATGTAAATATTGGATTACCACAACATTATTAATAGACTATTTATAATAGTAATATTTTGAATTAGCTTTTATTTTTTTAATATTCATGTTAATTTTAGTTTGTTTCAGTCATTTTGTTTTGCTAAGTCAACATTTCTAATTTTAACGTTTTTCATCTATTATTTATATTTTATTTCAGCTTTATTTCAATAATGGAAAATGATTTTCAGTAGTTTTAGTTAACTATAACAGCACTGTTCTACAATGGCATCAGTAACCAAAGTTTTCTTTTTAGCTTTTGGATGATTAGACCAAGACAAATGCCAACATGAACAAAAAATGACTGAGTACACCTTTAAAGTCCATTGTTGGTCTTCTCATTAATGTTGTGTAAATGAAAAGTTGAACTAGTGGAGGAGGAGTCATACTTGTTAATATGAGTTCTTTTATTAGACATTTCTAGTTACTGATGAGGCTGTGGAGATGCGTAAGACAAAAGAGGTTGGGAACATTAATCATAGAAGCTGGTATTGTGAAGTGGCTAAAGCTCAGGATTAGTAAGCAGAAATTTGTACATTTGAGCCTTAACTGGAGTGAACCATGAGCTTTCACCAAGTGTCCTTGAGCAGGGCACTTAACCTCAGGTTATTTTAGAGTGACTTTACCTGTAGTAAATGTACTATAAATCACTTTGGATAAAAGCATTTGCTAAATGACCCCTTACTTCCTTACTAAATGAGGGGAAAAACCAAGAACTTTGCACTCAGGCAATAAAGTCCTAATTCATTCTACGTTTCTTCCTTGTTCATGTTGGTATTAGGTAATTTTCATGCAAATCAAATATTTGAGCAGGTTTTAAATTTATTTAATACAAAAGTGCTCTAGACCCATCATGTTTCAAAGTTGGGATACCATCCATTGTGTCCAGATGCACGATGGACGATTCACGCTCTGATCAAGGCAAACTCAGATTATTTGTGTCAGTGAAAAAGCTTTTGATATAAAACCTAGACCAAAGCAGGACATGACATCAAATGGGGTTTGGGGTTTGATACGGTTTGACAATATTGAATTTCACTGTCACAGTAAAGGATGTACCCGTTTTATCCACCAGCCACCTGGATTGATAAATGACATCTTGCCTAAAGGAAACCAGTGAAGTGCGACTTTCATTTTGATTTTATAGTGATTCTCTTTGTGTTCTGTTTTGCTGTGCCAGCAGTAACTGCAGGAACAATAGCAGACCTCAAACCTTTTTTGCTGTTTTGAGATAAAACCCACTGCCTTCTCTTTCCGATGGCTTAACCTAACCAGCATTTTTTTTTTTTTTTTTGATGTCCAGTACAGTTTCACTTTGTGAACAAGAACAAATTACAAATTACTACAAGAACAAATTACAACTGGTAACCATAGTTTTTGTTAAAATAGCACAAAAGCTGGAAAATATGTGTATTTGAACCTTTGAGAAAATAAAGTTAATTTGGAATGTTCTCGGGCACTCAAAAGTACAGCATGTATCTTTTAAAACCGTTGCTTTTACAACATTTCAAATCCCTCAGTTCTCGCCATCTCCGAAAAGCCAAGTCAATGTTGATTCTTGTTTTATTACAAGCTCTGTCGCATTCTCTTTTTGCCAGTAGACTCTCATCTGTTCGGTGTGTTTGTTTAAAATGGGTGATTCTCTGCAGGTTTGAGATTTAGCATGCTTCATGTCAACGTTTCTCTCTCGTTGTGACAACTAACCTATGCAACTCCCACACCATACACGCGTCAAAGTAGCTGGAGAAACTTTTCTCTATTTAAGGATATGATGAGACACGCACTGACGTATGTATGCAATTTCCCGTGGAAACAATCCTGTCAGGTCTAAAATATAAACACTTATAATCGGCTTACCATAGTAGTAAATCAGTGCAAGATGAAAACATTTTGGAAGAACACTGTAAAAAATTTATTTTTCAAAGTTGTAAGTAAAACAGATTATTGGAGTGCGTTTTAAAAGAAAATACTATTTCAGTTTTTCTACTTCAAAATTTCCTGTTTAATTCATTGTTACTTTTTGTGAAATTTACTCATTTACTATTTCTGAGTGAAAATTGTTTCTACACCATTTTTTACAGTGAAGGATTGATGATTATTTGAGCTTTATTTCAATGTGAAATGAAGAAAAATGTCTAATTTTGAGCATTTGAAGAGTCTGTAAACTTAGTCTGTTTGAAGGAGATATTATATTATTAACAATATCTGAAGTAACTGATATTTTGGCAGAAACTATGGTTACCATGGTACATTTTTGTGTCCATACCTTGGTTGGTTGGTAATGGTTGTTCACCTCACTTTTTATGACACTAAACCTACAGGTCAGTTACGTGCTCTGAACGATTAGGCTGCTTGGTTTAAACATTGACCAAGAATTCAGTAGCCACTCACATTCATAGATGCAGATGTACACAGCGCATTAGTCAGGGCCTCGATAATTACTACATGCCTCTCATACCAGAGACAAGAGAGAATGAGAGAGGAATGGGGTTTCTGGAGGCCGTGCTCTTTGCTTTCTCAGCTGTAGTTCGAGATAAGCGAGGGTTTGCATGTGTGTGGCTTTTCGATGCTTCTTTTGTAATAGGACGCGTTGCCGTGCCATATATCTGTTAAGCTGGGTTTCAGATGTAAGAGCTAGATTTAGAGTGTTAAAGAAACACCTGCTCAGGCTTGTGTCCAAGCTGTTCATTTTGAAGGGGCGGAGAATGTAGTGTACACAAATTTCTTTCAGTGCCTTGCTGTAATCAAGGTCTTTATTATTGAAGAGTATGGAAAAAAAACATTACGTTTTCAAAGATGACTGTTACATTCTGGATCAGTTTGTCATGCTTGGTTAGAAAACTATAAATTTTATCTCGATGGTGCAATATGCTAACTATTGCTGAAGATGAATTATATTACAACAGCATATTTGTGTCAAGTGAAATGTTAGTTGGCTGTACCCAGCAGCCATATCACCCTGTAGCCCAAGACTGGTTGCCCACTTAAGCTAAGCAGGGCTGAGCCTGGTTAGTACCTGGATGGGAGACCTCCTGGGAAAACTAGGTTGCTGCTGGAAGAGGTGTTAGTGAGGCCAGCAGGGGGTGCTCACCCTGTGGTCTGTGTGGGTCCTAACACCCCAGTATAATGATGGGAACACTATACTGTCAAAAAGCACCGTCCTTCGGATGAGACGTTAAACCGAGGTCCTGACTCTCTGTGGTCATTAAAAATCCCAGGATGTACTTCGAAAAGAGTAGGGGTGTAACCCCGACATCCTGGCCAAATTTGCCCTTTGGCCTCTGTCCATCATGGCATCCTAATCATCCCCATATACTGATTGGCTTCATCACTCTGTCTCCTCTCCACCAATAAGCTGGTGTGCGGTAGGCATTCTGGCGCAATATGGCTGCCGTCGCATCATCCAAGTGGATGCTGCACATTGGTGGTGTTTGAGGAGATTCCCCCTACTATATGTAAAGCTCTTTGAGTACCCAGAAAAGCGCTATATAAATGTAAGGAATTATTATTATTATTATTATTAGTTCTTTATGGGATGGAAAAATGCTTTGATTCCTTGCCATGACAATCAGTAGTGATCTAATATGTCCATCCATCCATCCATCCATCCATCGAGTAAGAGCCTGTCCACACGGAGACGGGTTTAGCTGTATACGTAAAAATGTTGTATTGTATCGGCACTTCGTCCAGACGGATCCGGTGTTTTGGGAGCGTGAAACCGCTATATGGATAAATCTGAAAACAACACCCTTGCGCTTTCGTGTGTACAGCCAATCCGTATATTTTGTGAAACAATGATGTCATCACCTCATGTCTCGACCCCTCAAATCGCATGCTCCAAGTCATCTTCTCTGTTTTTAGTGCATCTCTGTGGCAGAATTACAGTGCCACATACTGGTCTGGCATATATACTACATCGTTTTGAGTCAGTTTCAGTGGTTTTGTGTACGCAGATATTTCTTGAGAAGACGCCGTGTTTAAGGATTTTTTTTTTTTAGAACAAGGGAAAAAAAAGATTGGATAGGGAAAGCTGGCTTCATGTGGATGTGGCTTAAATCACCATTTGAAACATGACACTTCAAATAAAGATTATATCAATTACATAATTACACCAGTAGGTGGCGATATGTGACTGTTAAAAAATATATTTATAATATACTGTATAATATATATATTTATATTCATTCATGAGATTAGTTCAAAAATGCTAATTCATCAAGTAATAAAACAAATCTTTATGAGTGAGTCATTGAATCATTTATTCAAACCGATTTTTTGTAAAAAAAAAAAGAATTCAAATGAATTAAATGTTTAAATAGACTGTTTTTAGTTGTCTGTTCAGAATGGTGATCTCCATTTTAAACAATCTCTCTCTCTCTCTCTCTCTCTCTCTCTCTCTCTCTCTCTTTTACACAGTATTTCCTAAAAAATCACTATCCATTTACAACAAAATCAAATCAAATTGAATTTTGACCAAATTTGAATCAAATTAAATTATTGTCTAAGCAAATGTTTAAACCTGATTATTTGCAGGAAGCTACATGTCCTCGTGTCGTTAGCTGTCAGTGGCACATCGTTGTCGTCACAGTGGGCAAATGAAGGCCGCTAACTACTCATACATGTATAGTAGTCATGTCCCCCAAGTGCCGTCCTTTATTATGTTTTGTTAATTATGTTGGTTTGCAAGAAACGTGCTGCCAAGATAAACAAACAATCAGTTATTAGTCCCGTATTTACCTTCACCTCTCTGGCGAGTCATGGTGATGTCTTCGTTCTTCTTTGACATCAATTTACAATTCTGATTAACATGCAGAGTTTCTTCCTGGCGCATTGGACCGCATAGCCGTTTTTGCCGTTGTAACTCATTAATGTCTCTGAGCTGGCCTTTACGAATCATGCTGGGGGAGGACATCACACGCTTTAGGGATAGGTCTCCTCCCTCTCCGGCACTGTGGGGATCAGGACATGGCTTTGAGTTTTGGCTCATTAGTTTCACATAATCAACAGGGGATCATCTAAAAAGATCCAATGAATGTGTTTGCAAACAGACATGCCAACACAAACATCAAGACCTGGGGAGAGTTTGCGTGGGGGCGTTTGGGGGCGTTTGGGGACGTGTTGACGTGCGATGAGATTCGCTCTTGGCCTGAGATGAGAAGTGCAGTGACCAGGCTTCAGCTGGATGTGCTCTTATTTCTGTGTGTGTGTGGATTGGTTGGCTCGAGCTATGTTGGTCTCATGCATTTCATTCAAAATTGATGAATCTATGATATTGGACTTCAGAAAGCAGCGATTTGCCACTTTGAAAACAGGCCTGTTGAGGGAATCAATTTTGGGTGTCTTTTTCAGCCGCCGCCTTGGTTTGTGCTCGTTTGTGTGTATGCGGGCTCACACATCTGATTGTGTACTCGGATGCTTGTGTGTATAAGCAAACACTGGCCTCCATGTGTGTGAGTTTGTGCACCTGCGTCGGTGTATTGCTGAACAGCAAAGGCTATTCTTACCATAAAAAGAAGGGCGACCTCATGAGCAAGCACTTACCCTGCCTTTCCTTCCCTCTTAATGTCAGCTTGTTGTGTAGCATATTCACAGTGACTAGCTGCTTACTGTTGGAAGTGTGGTGAGGCAAAATGTTCTCTACCAACCAAGCGTAGACACTTAAAATCTACTGTTTCACCTCTCTGTTTCAGATTTGTACTTCTTTGATGTAGAAGGATAGGTGAAACATTTTGATGCCGTTATTTCTATTTTTCTTTACCAGTTTATTTTGGATGATTTTGATATAATTAAATCTTGATATGGAACATAATAAGGATGCTATAATATTTACTGAAGATGCACATTATCTTATTCTCTATGAAAATTCACTTGTCATGAATAGAAAGTAAAAAAAAAAGAACAGCATTTATTTGAAATAGAAAACTTCTGTAACATTGTAAATGTCTTTATTGTCATTTTTGGTCCATTTAATGCATCCTTGCAAAATAAAAGTATTAATTTCTTCTTTTTTTAAATAAATTGTAGGGTTCAAAAGTTTGGGTTCAGTGAGATTTAATATTTTCTTATTAAAGGGTTAGTTCATCCAAAAATGAAAATTCTGTCATTTATTACTCACCCTCATGCCGTTCCACACCCGTAAGACCTTCGTTCATCTTCGGAACACAAATTAAGATATTTTTGTTGAAATCCGATGACTCAGTGAGGCCTCCATAGCCAGCAATGACATTTCCTCTCTCAAGATCCATAAAGGTACTAAAAACATATTTAAATCAGTTCATGTGAGTACAGTGGTTCAATATTAATATTATAAAGCGACGAGAATATTTTTGGTGTGCCAAAAAACAAAATAACGACTTATTTAGTGATGGC
>RJVU01075544.1:3487516-3498356 GCA_003731715.1 Anabarilius grahami | reverse complement strand
TTTTTTTTTTTTTTTTTTTATAAATATCTTTATCACAGTAATATTATTATCTATAACCCATCAATGTATTATTATAGCTGATTTTTCTTTAACCACACATTCTCATATGAACAATCAGCCAGTAATGAATATCAGTTCACAAACCTTAAATACACTAAGTACACTAACAAGGACACTTTTGCAGTTGCGCAGTTTGCAGTTCATAGGCCACGTTCACACAGCACCAGAATACGATTGTCAGTCCTGTATTTGAGTCCGTAATATGGTTACGTTATAACACAGTACGGTTATTTACTCGAGTGACAACCGCATTCTATATCCATACTCACACCTGCACATTTTCTTACAGTGAGGGAGAAATGAGCTGTGGTCATCTGAATGTTTTAGATTCAGTCACTGTTCTCCACCAGAGCCGCTCCCATCAGTTTTGTGTCCTATTGGCGACTCAAATGCCATGTCATGCACGAGACGCTGCAAAGGACATGAGACACGAGTGCAACGGTTAAAGGTGTCTGACTAGCGAGTGTTTACATTGAAGCTTCTTTCGGTTAATGAAGATTTGATGGATGAACTTGAGGTTCAATTGGACTCTGAAAAATACCACAGCGTCCAACTGCCACATCCTGCTGGGACAACGGCAAGAGACGACAAGAACAATCACAACAATAAAACAAAATCATTGAAAATGTGCCAGAGCAAATACTTTACATTGTATTGACATTTTTATATTAACCCTTGTGCAACCTTATGGACATTTTTGTCCATTTCAGTTTTGTTTTTTGTTATAAGTGTGCCTTTGTTAATGCCAACTACATGAATTTTGGCTCAGGTGTTTATTTTGATTGGAATTTTAATATTTTACCCTCATTTCCTTCAAAAAATCAATTTTACCCTCCGTACAAAAAATACTCACACTCAGTATGCAATTTTTTAACCCAGGGCCATTTGACTATAAAATGATACAATAATGTCCATTATTCCTAATCCTACTCCATGTATGAGTCACACCCTTGGCAGGGTCATAGGGCCATGTGAAAACTGAAAAAGATCAAAGAAGGTTAATGAGCTTTGAGGTTTTTCTTTTTCACCCAAATACGCATATTAACCCTTGATTGCACTTTTTCACTTGTTATTGTTTTTGTACGGAGATAAAAGGTGCGCTTGAATTTGAAGAAGAAGTTCAGAAGCCTCTAAAACACATTGTTTTAGTTTTCACCACAAGAAAATGCTGATTGTTTAGTCTGGTAGATTTTATACAAAGTTTGAGTTCACACAGGTGTTCTCACAGCCAAACCTATAAATATGTGGTGCTTGAGGGGTTGATAATTTTATTGTTTGCAAGATGAAGAGACGTTACTCAGCAGAGGAAGCTCTGAAGCTAGTGTTGCCCACTGACAGTGAGCACACAGGTGCATTAGAAGCTGAGGATGTAAAGAAACCGATTTGTAAAGCGTTAAAATTCTGAAAATGAATTAATGTTTGGTAATTATGAATAGAAGAGATGCTGATAAAAAAAACAGTCAGTGAAAGTGGAAAAAAAAATTAATATATAATATTTCTATGACAGTTTTTTTGGCATGGACATTTTTGTCCATTATGGACCTAAGTGTTAGTTTTTTTTAAAGATCTGACACTACATAAAAAATATAAATGCCTCAAAATTAATGTTTTTGTTCTTCATTGACACCCAAGAATCTAATAAGCAAAGGAAAAAAATTCTGCTTAGCATTTAGTTTATGAAAATAAACTACTATTTTTAATTTTTTCATAAAAAAACACCTATGGCATTATGTAAACAAACCAGCATTTAAAGGGTTACAGTTCTTAAAATTAATGAATGTTTGATATCTATGGATAGAACAGATCCTGGTTAAAAAATCGACATCAGTGAAGGTGGAAAAAAATATTAATAAATCATATTTTTATGACAGTTTTTGGACATGGACATTTTTGTCCATTTTGCACGTGTAACTTTTAGTTTTTTTGATGCACAAGGGTTAAGAAACAAACTATCTGGGAAATCAGCTACTAGTAACACTTCCGCAGATATTTCGTATATAGCACATATAGCATCTCAACTGAAAAAAACACTGCACCGTCAAAGTGCTCTCAAGTGCACGCAGCAAGGCGTTTTCAGAAGAGCGCTGGCTCAAAACATTTGGTGGACACGTGGCCTATAAGAGACATTTGCTTGTGAATTGGACTACACCACCCATGCTGTATGTTTTTGTGTGTAGCTGGCGAGGACAACTCAGTCAAAAGATGTTTTCTTGCCATTATTTTTCTCATAGTCATTATCTCATCACATTCAATTCAGACTGTAAACTCACATTCAAAGCTAGTGATTCAGGTCACCATGCAAAAGATGTCCATTGTATATGGCTGTGTCTCAAAGTCTAGTGAGCTACCTATCTAGACATCATGTTTGGGCATTGTAGATGCTCTGATATATTCAGTAGACACAAGTCATCTTACTAGATTTTGAGACACAGCCTGTATTTCATCTTCCAACCTGATATTAAAAAGACAGGACAATGTTCCGCCACTATTCAGAGTGACATTAGGTGTGTGTGCGTTTGCATGCTGTGTCTTTGTTGGCTCTGATTCCCGTAAGACATGTAAAGGGAAGAGAAAGTGCAGAAGTGGAGGTGGGTCTGGTATTAGCCGGCTGGGAGCACTGAGGCACTGCGGGCGTGCAGGGCAATCATTTAAAATGCATGTGCTCGGAGGTCAACGGCCCTCAGAAATGTCACTCCCTGTAATGGGAGGGGAGAGTGCCAGAACCCAGTGTCCCTACAGAGTCAGATGCGTGTGTGTGTTTAATGCATGTGTTGGATGGTGTGTGTGTGTGTGTGTTTATGCAGTATGGAGACTTACTTGCATCACGGCAGGTGCAGCTGGTTCTCTGTCAACAAAGAGCTTTAGAAAATTATACTGCTGATGTACGCATAATATTAGGGAAAAGTAGGTCCAAAGTCCTACGGTGGGAAAACATGGGCTAGATTTACAGACCTACGAACAAATCGATGTTCCAAAGTGTGATTGATGTGAGAGGGGCCAATATGTAAAAAATTTCCTCCAGGAAGCTTTATTCAGGCATAAGGTAATGTGTTTTCGTTGCTTGTCAGCTATAATAAAGCATTTAGACCCAGTGATTGAAAAATCAAGAGTAAATGATCAGGACAAGAATGTATTCTTACATTTTCCCATGAAAAAATTATTGATAGGCCGTTATATTAGCAAGGTAGATTAATTAGCCAATATTTTGAGATTAAAATTTAATTAGGTTTGAAAGAATTGCCAGAGGCTTCGTTCATACAGTCAGTAGTTAGAGTTGTCAGCTATATTTACTAACAGATGTGACTCTCAAATTGTGGACAGAATAGCGAATGGGAGCACACACAACTGATTCAGTGTTTTTCTCTCATTCCTGATAGATTTCAGTAATACCATTTGACCGTTGTGAAGGATAATCATAGTAAATATCAGTACTTTAAGGATTTAATTTTCATTCTAATCTGTTGGGAATTTTGAAATATTCACATAGTTTCCATGTGATTTTATCTGATTTATTTAATATTCTTTTTTAAAGAAATTATACTTTAATGTCGTTCCACACCCGTAAGACCTTTGTTAATCTTCGGAACACAAATTAAGATAATTTTTATAAAATCTGCTGGCTCAGTGAGGCCTGCATCGCCAGCAATAACACTCCCTTTTTCAATGCCCATGAAGCTACTAAAAACATATTTAAAACAGTTCATGTGACTATAGTGGTTCAACCTTAATTTTATAAAGCGACGAGAATACTTTTTGTGCACTAGAAATAACAAAATAGCGACTTTATTCAATATCTAGTGATGGGCGATTTCAAAACACTGCTTTATGAAGCTTCGAAACTTTCTGAATCTTTTGTTTCAAATCAGTGGTTCAGAGCGGCAAAATCACATGATTTCAGTAAACGAGGCTTCGTTGCGTCACAAATGTTTTGAAACTTTAATATTTCACATGATTCTGGGAGTTTGATATGCGCTCCGAACCACTGATTCGAAACAACTGATTCGTTAAGCTTCGAAGCTTCATGAAGCATTGTTTTGAAATCGCCCATCACTAGATATTGTTGAATAAAGTCGTTATTTTGTTTTTTTTGGCGCACAAAAAGTATTCTCATCACTTTATAATATTAAGGTTGAACCACTGCAGTCACATGAACTGTTTTAAATACGTTTTTTGTGCATTGAAAAAGGGAGTGTTATTGCTGGCGATGCAGGCTTTACTGAGCCATCGGATTTTATCAAAAATATCTTAATTTGTGTTCCGAAGATGAACGAAGGTCTTACGGGTGTGGAACGACATGAGGGTGAGTAATTAATGACATCATTTTCATTTTTGGGTAAACTAACCCTTTTAATAAATTAAGTTCTATTCATCAAAAAATCCTGAACAAAAATATTAGGCAGAACAACTGTTTTCAATAATAATAAATGTTTCTTGAGCAGCAAATCAGCATATCAGAATGATTTCTAAAGGATTATGTGACACTGAAGACTGGATAAATTATGCTAAAAATTCAGCTTTGCCATCACAGTAATAAATTACACTTTATAAAATATTAAAACAGAAAATAGTTATTTTAAATTGCAATAATATTTCACAATATTGCTGTTTTTACCGCATTCAATAAATGCAGCAATGATGAACATAACAGTATTCTTTCAGAAACACAAAAAAATCTCACCAACTTTTGCTAAACTTTTGGACCATGATTCTGTTCATACAGAACACACAATTTGAAATCAACTCAAAATTTGTCAGACTTCTGTAAATGTAAAGTAGATACTTTTTGTTAAAGAATGTGTGCTTGTTACTGTCTAATGATCTCTTTCATCTGCATATAACACTTGACATCGGGTGTTTTAATAAGCACTGAAAATCTGTGGCAAAGTGGGACTGAAAAAACACCCGTTTGGGGACACGAGTGCTAATGGAGACAGAATCTCTGTTAAATTCCAGTCATACCAATCAAGCTCTTTTAATCTCCACCCTAAAACACACACACTCTCGCACTTTTACACTTACAACACATTCTGTCACGTCAGCGGAGCTGTTGGCTCTGCACACACATATGCGCGCTGACACGCATGTCTAATGGAGTGACAGTTGAGCGCCTCTCCCTGACAGTCTCTATTGCTATCCAACACCTACAAACATGCCCAAGAGCGCAAACTTGTCCCATTTCTGTGTGCGTTGACATGCTTTATTGAAATTTATTCAGAATTGTTTGTTATTCAGATTTTTTTTTTTCTTTTGAACAAAACCATGACAGTGCTCATTACAAATTCTGGTTCACAATAACTGGAAAACAATAGCTGGAAACATTGAAGGTTTCTTTTTGGTACAGTAGCTTGATTATATATCACACATTAAATGGACATGTCTGAATAACTAGATATGTTTTATTAATCTATAACCTTTATTGTAGTGTGATTTAAGATGCAGAAACCAGATTTATGATGCCATTTTATGTCAGATTGTACTGCTGGTGTAAAATGTTATTGAAATGGAGATTCAAGTCAATAGGTGCTTTCTGATATTATATGTAAAAAATCTGACCAGAAACCAACTTGAAAGTTTGTTGTGTCCTATGCAGCTTGGGTCTGGTAGATGATATCTACTGTATAGTGTGCTTCAGATCAGATTCATGGTGCCGTTTCAAATGGTGAGATGTTGAAATATTGAAAGGTCCATTTTCTTGAAATCATCCCCTGGTGAGGCTACAGTCTAAATTTAAATACCCTTTGAAATCTGAATAGGAGTGCTTCCGAAGGGCAGTACTAAATGAAAAAAATTATATTTAAACAAAATAAGAAAAATTGGGACATCTTCATCCTGTTCAAAAGTTTTCACCCCCCCAGCTCTTAATGCATCGTGTTTCCTTATGTAACATCAGTGAATGTTTGAACCTTTTTTAATAGTTGTGTTTGAGTCCCTCAATTGTCCTCAGTGTGAAAAGATGGATCTTAAAATCATAGTCACTGCTGGAAAGAGTTCAAAAATGCAAAAAATACTTGAAAACTGAAGAATCTACAGGACCTGGAGGATTTTTCTGAAGAGCAGAGTTCAGTTTAACTGCTCAGAACAAACAAGGGACTCATGAACAATTATCACAAAACAAAAAACAGTCGTAGGTCATCCAGGTAACCACACACAGTATTAAGAATCAACGGTCTGTTTATTATCTAATTTCTCTCTAATTAGTTTTAATTTGAGCCCACGTCTTTCCTTTGTTTTTTAATTCGCTGGTGGTACACAGAGAAAAATCCCACTGATCACCGTTCCTTTTCTACGGTATGTGTTATCTGCAGCCTTGCCTGCTCGTGTCCATGTACAGTAATGGAATTTCGTTGGGAAATTTACCAGACCTCTAGATGGGCTTCAGCACTTCACATAGAAAGGCAGCCAAGTTTTTTTTTAAAATTTTTTTAGTGTGGCTCTTAACTGTCCATTCTCAAATCAATGCACACTTCCCCCCCCTCTTGTCTGGCCAAAGGCAGACACTCATAAATACACTAAAGTACATACCACACTTCACTTGAAGGGATAGTTCACCCAAAAATGAAAATTGTGTCATCAGTTACTCACCCTCATGTCTTTCCAGAATCCAAACTTATAAGACTTTCGTTCATCTTTGGAACACAAATGTTTCTTTTTAATGAAATCTGAGAGATTTCTGTCCCTCAATTGAAAGTCCAAATATGATAAACAGAAGCTCAAGCATGCTTGCTTGACGCATAAGAATCAATAAGGTTCATTCTTGTGTGACATGCAAGCACATTTGAGCTTTTGTTTAGTATATTTGAGTGCTCTATGTACGTTCACTAATCAAAGTTTATATGCAAGCCTAAATAAAATCTGTTCAATATATATGTACGTTCACTAATCAAAGTTTATATGCAAGCCTAAATGAAATCTGTTCAATATATAAAGCAATCGTGTCTCTTTAGAGGACTTGGATTAAATCGCTCAATTCCTTTATGGACATTTTGAAACATAAGAATTTTGGGTGAATACTTTCAATGGAGGTTCAGAAATTACTAATATTAATTTCATAAAAATATCTTCATTTGCGTTTCAAAGATAAACATGAGTCGTTGTAAAGGATTTGTAACAACATGAGTGTTAGTATTTGATGGCAGAATTTTCATTTTGGGTGAAAAACCTTTAAACATAGCATATACCAGTGATATTCTTCTAACTGCTGCTCAGCAGGACCCATTTTGCCTTGAAGCTTGGCGTTCTGCTCATCAGACCCTGAAGTTTGCTTCAATTAGCATGTGTCCTACTCAGAGATATGCATCGTTGCAGCCTATGCTGTGAATAGTAGGCTAGCTGCTTCTGTTTCCCCCAAAGGAGGCAAGAGGCAATACCTCCCGCTGTTTCTCACAGCTATGTGCCCCATATGTGCAGGGAAATGTCACTGCCTCTGCGGAACGCTCACTGGATCACTTGCCCCGGCAGGAAGTACGTGTCACCTGACCCCACTGCTGCGACTTCACACTTCCCTCAGGGAGCGAATGTCTTTTGCACAGACCTACACTTAAAGGACATTATGCAAAACTTTAGTCTGTGGGTTTGGAATGAAAACATTCCTTGGAATTGGCCTGAATTTAAACAAGCTAACTTTACAGTCTCTATGATTTTTTATTTTTTTATTTTATTGCATTGCATTTTCCTAACTTATTCCATTTTATTGCATTGCATTTAATAGCATCTTATGTACCATGATGTTTAATGATTTTTAACTTTGTTGAGCTTAGAAATTAAATAGACAAATACACTTTGCTCAGATGTCTTTGGATCAGAATCAATTGATGTATAATTTAATTTCAGTGCTGAAGGATGCTTGTGGTGTTGCTCTTAATATAATTGCATTTCATTTTTATTTTTAATTTAATTTAATTTTATTTTATTTTTGTTTATCACATTTATGACTGGTAAGGACAAAACCTTTTATTTATTTTATTTAGATAATAGTTCATATACATTAAATATATAGTAAATTCCCACAAATTAAAGGTGATATTTTATTGGTTGCACATTATTTTTGCAGTTCTGTTTGGTTATGCTATAGTGGTACAAGCACTCAAATTGTTTTTATTAATTTCAGAATAGTTTACAGATACATTAAAACTGCGCACAGGTGAACGTGTAGCCTTTCAAAGTGTACTCCATTTGATAGCGCTCTAGAAACTTTCATCTTTGTCCATAGTCTGCGCTGTTTTTCTCCAGAAGTTATGACCGATAAAATTTCTTTCATTGCATCTGAAATCGAATACTTCCCTACTACATAGTATGCAAAAACGGTACACCTAAAGAGTAGTACGTCTGAATACATAATATTCGAAAAACAGTTGGCAAAATGTCCCCTGATGACCTACTACTTCTGCTGAGATTCTGAATTGCACATTCGATGGACACTTTACAATCCCATGAGGTAGGGCTGCGACAATAAATTGATGCTTCTCGATTCGTGGATCGATTCTGAGATTTTCCGAATGCATTGAATCAATTCTGAGCTTTAGTTTTTAACAGCAGATGGTGCTCTAGGCTAGTTTTTAACCGCACACTCAAATGCTCACGAAGAGGAGCGCTCGTGCGTTCGGCTGAGTCTGAGAATGTATTTGCACCTCAGAATGCGTTTGTTGCAAGATTTATGTAAACAGCCCACTGCAAACACCCTTGTAATTCGTTTCAACCTTTTCGAACTATATGAATGATTATTTTATAGAAGGTTCAAGTGGTTGTGTAAGGAATTGGAAGCAAGCAGAGAGTATGTCTGTTTCTAAAGCACACAGTGCCATCTGCTGTTAGAAACTATGCTTAGAATCGATTCGAGAGAGAATCGTGATGCATTCGAAAAATCTCAGAATTGATCCAGAATCAATTCTCTATTCGCAATGCATTGATTTATTTTACCATCACTACCGTGAGGCCACAAGGGGGGATTTTATGAATGGAAGTGAAGCGAGACGCAGCTGACGCTGGTAGGTCACGTAACAGTAACATGGCGAATGTAGTATGTCCGAATTTCATCAAACTACCCATATTCATACTATTTAGAGCCTACTTTTTTAATGGTCAGTAAGTAGTAGTTAGTAGTAAGTAGTACCGTGTAGTTACTAGATACGTGTTACGTGTTAGTTACGTGTAGTACCATGTGACCTACCAGCGATAGTTGTGTCGCTTCACTGCCATTCGTAAATCCCCTACTGTGGCCTCATGGGATAGTAAAGTGTTCATCAAATGTGATTCGCAGTGTTTGTTTTCTTCTAAACTAAAGTTGTGGCTATCTCACAACCCCTTCACACAAGCGCTTGTCAATGCTGGTGTCTTTTGTTGTTGCAGTCTCTGGTATTTTGTTGTTGTTGTTCCGTCTCTTTAGTTTCGTTTTCTACTGTAAAACAACGGCCTTGTGGATCAGCTGATTAGTGCAAAACAAATTTAATGTGCATGTGCTACCTGCGTGTACAAAGTAAAGTTTGGGATTTACTGTGAAGTTAAATACCATGATACTGTATGTTTTACATTTATATAACAAGGTTTTTACATCAAAGTATACCATAATGAAATCATGGTTGATTCCAAAATGTTCCACTTTGTACTATTTTGTAAGAGTAAATGCACTAATAAGTGACCTTTCATCTTGTAAATGCGATCACTGGTGCCTGCACCCAGCTTGGGCTGTTCAGCTTAATGGTGAATTACGCAAGTTAAAATATTTATCTCTGCCTCTCTATGTGGGAGTAAAAGGAGTGTGTTGCTAGTGTCAGTGGGAGAGAACAAGGAAAAACCGTTAAAAAAAACTTTTAATGAGCCTGCAGCTTCCATCATTAAGCAAGCAGTCACAACAAAGTGACTTTGTTCTCTTCCACTCTCTCCTCCATCTCTCATAATCAGTCTCTCCCTCTCTCTCCCTTCTCGTCTCGCTCTCCGCTCACACACACATTGATAGAGCAAAGCCAGAGATCAAGGTCAGCTCAGATGGAGTCGGGCCAGAAGCCCCCACACAAGCATTATGGGTGATTGCCTTCTCGTGTCACCCATCAGCTGAGATCACATCACTTCCAATAAGTTACCATAATTTCAGATATTCAATCTCTGTCTGTTACTTTGTCTTCCCCCTATTTGTTTTTCCATCTCCTCATTTTTCTTTTACAACAACAAATAAATGTTTCTGAAGGAAGAAGGCCCTTTCTCAATACCTCTTGGCTTTCAAATGAGCTGAGCTAAAATAACAACTGAATATTATCGGTTTGAGAGAGAAAGGAAGTTTAGATGAGGGGCGTGAATCTCTTCATCAGCAGTTGGGGGAGAAAACCACAGCAATGCATCAGGGGGTCTGATGCTTTCTGAATGCCAAATAGAGCTCAGTGCTGTATAGAAACTATATACATAAGCGCCTGACCGTCCCCTATCGTCTTATGCATGATTAAACAAGCATCAAATGCTTTGATATGTAGCTTTCATGAGGAATTGGTATGAATTTTTAAATGGAACTGCCTTATCAGAGGTGTTTTCTGAGACATGTGTCACTATTACTTCTGCAAGGTCATGGTTCCATTGTGCATACTTGCAATGTGTTATATTTATTATATTATATTAATATCTACAATTTAATGGTTATATGTGTCATTTTAACCTGTTTTTAAAAAGACAACTGTCATTATTTTTTTTCTCAGAATTTTATTTTTTTTATAGAATTTATTATTTTTTTATTTATCATTTAAATATGTATTTTATTATTTTATTTTTTTTGATAATAATTATATTATATAATTTT
>RJVU01075544.1:3455523-3476584 GCA_003731715.1 Anabarilius grahami | reverse complement strand
TAATAATATTTTATCAATTATTTAATTTATCATTTTATTTTTTTATATAATAATTATATAGAATTTTTTTTGTTGCAATTCTTTTGAATTACATTCATTCAATTTATTGTATCATTAATATTTTATACATTTTATAATTAAATTATATAACTTTGAAGACTCTTTACCAACAAAAGACGAATGACATATATCTTTAAAGAACATCTAACATTGCCATTTCAAACATCTCTACCCAGCATCCCTTTGTGTCCCAACCATTGAGTCGTATTTTGGCGATTGAGCTGCTGGATAAAGCGAACAACCCCGACCACTCGTCCTTCACAGACCTGGATGATGACGACCCCGAGCCAGAGGTACAGTATATCTCTCCTTGTGTGATTCTCAGTGTTATCACAACTATCACTTCAAGAATGAAGGCCCCAACGGGACTATTATTCACAACCAGAGCCCAGAAAATGCCAGCTGATCGAACTGACTACGTTAGCCTCTCAATCCCAAGAGCGGAGATGTCATTTTGATGAGCCCTGTGAGCTTATATCTTTGATACGTCAACCGTTTTATTGCGGTGATATTTTTCAATGGTGTACTTTCTTTATTATTAGCCTGTAATGGTTGTTTTAATGGCAGTCATTCGTTTCGATTGTCTCTAAAGTAAGGTTTATATGCTGGCGTCTCTTCCAGTTGTGCTACAGGGCTACTTCTGCTGATAAAGATTTGTGAAATCATTTGGCCTCTTCTACAGTCCCCCAGCGAGAATGAAGACTTTTTAAGGACATAGTTTTCCTTCATTTCATCTTTCCCTGTTCTACCCATTTCCCCAAGTGTCCATTCATTCTCACTTCCTCTCTTATTCATTTTTTCCCCTCTCCTGCTCTTGAAGTTTAAATACAGGGGGTTGTTTTTACCAGTCTCTCCTCTCTCCCGGCGAGTCCTTCGCTTTGCAGCTCGCAGAAAGGTATCGGGGGTGTGTGTGTGTGTATGTGAACATCTGGAAATGTTTTGATTAATAAGTGTTAATTTAGTGTTGATGACTATAATGGCTTTATGCGTGTTGTTCATTTATTTTCTCATAAGAGACTAATTTATCATTTTTGTTAAAAAAATTAAAAGTGTTTTTAACCTAGACAAACATTTGTGCATGATGTGTGTTTTCTTGTTTGCTCAAATAGCTGTGTGTTAATGTGTGTGTGTGTGTGTGTGTGTGTGTGTGTGTGTGTATATGTGCGTGAGTTACACAGGTAGGCCCAAGGATGTTTTAGGAGGTTTTGCGCTCTTGTCGGAATTTTGAACGGAGTGTTGATCCCTCAAGGGGTCGGTTTCGGAAACGGAAGCTCAGTTCAAAAGCTGGATTTGGATCCGTTGACAACAGATTTTTGTCTGGCCTCTTTGTGCTGAGGTTTGCTTTAAGGGTTTAACAGAACATCAACATCAAAGAGATTTCTTGCGTCATGGAATGCAAATATCGTTCAATATTGGGGTGAATCTCGTGAAAAATGTCAAGAGCATGTCAAGGTCATATTTAACTCCTTAATAAAAAAAATATATATAAATTAAACATTTTATAACAATAATTTTTATTTTAGGACCATTAAGATTATCATTTTATTATTATTATTATTATTTTATTTTTGAGTTTGGTTGTAGTTCTCATTATTTTCATTGACTCTTATTTTGTAAAATATTAATGAGAATCATGTCTGGACACAGTCATTTACAAAAAAAAAATAGCTAAAGCTAAAGACAATACAACAAAAATAAATATAATATAGATACTTATATATATTGAAATATTAGGTTTATTATAGATTATATAAATGCTAGTTTTAGCTGATAATTTTTTATTTTTTTTATTCTAATGAAACCTGTCAAGAGCATGTCAAGGTCATACTTAACCCCTAAATATAAAGAAAATAATAAAATGAAGTTTATTTTTAGCACTATTTTTTGGACCACTTTTGAGTTTGTTTATAATTCTCATTATTTTCATAGATGATTCTCATTTTGTAATATAGTAATGAGAACAATATTCCAGGCACAATATATATTTTTTTAAATCACAAATTTAAAGTCTTCTTAAAGTCAAAACAAATAAATAAATACTTCAAAATTGAAAATTTAGGCCAATAAATCACATAAATAGTAATCTTTATATAATTATGTTTTATTTTAATTTTCATTTATTTTGCATGTTAATTTTTTAATTGTTAATTGTATTTTTTTTATTTTGGAGTGAAATATGAGCTAGTTAAATTATATCTCAATTAAATTAACAGTCTGGATTTATTTGCAATGTATATACTGTATAGATTTTTGGAAAGCATAGATAATATCTTTCTTAGTCACTGTACCATGTGGTTCAAGTGCTAAGAGGTGTGATAGAATATTCACAGGCGTCCGCTGAGGGAAGGGCGCAGTGTTTGGCACGCTGTCTATTTCTATTTCAGAGCCCTGCTGTGTCCTTGTTGTCTGAAGGTCGTGCGTCTGTTCCTCTGTCTTATCTCTCCTCATCACATCTACTTCAGCCCTGCTGGTGTGAAACTGAAGAGAAGGATGTCCTTCACTGACCATTTAGTTTCCTGGACCTGTTTAGGATGTCTGCGTGCTTTTATGTGTGGTGCTTATGCATGTGTTTCCATATCGACATGCATGTGTGCATCTGTGTGGTGCTGATGAAAGGTGTTCTCTGATTCTTGAATGACAGCAAACTTTTCTGGATAGTCATCAGGGACTCGGACGCCCAGTAGGCCGTAATGATTTTCTCTTGGGCTGCAGTGAGACAGGACAGCAGCGTCAGACGGATAGGGATTCAGAGGGTCAGCATCATGACCCCTACTGTTATCAGAGAGTGATGCCTGGCATGTATTTTTAGCTTGTGGAGTTTGCCCTCCACTGAGTCTCTGGCAATGGCACTAAGTGATATCTGAAGTGAAAGCATTTAAGCTGCTCTTGTCTTAAATATATTGATGTGTGCAGATTTTGCTTACTGGGTGTTTTTATCTTAACTGGGCTTCTGATCTGCTAAGAATGGCGCACTAATACGCAAACTATCGATTGAGAGCAGCTACAATCTCGACTTTTTTGGTTTGATGTTGTTTATGTATAAAAGCCATGTCAAATAAGATTGCTCTAATAGTGATCAACTGATATGGGTTTTTAAATAGACAATGCTGATTAAATGATGGCAGGATAATGCTGATATATACATAATGGAATGAAATGATGGCAATTGAGAAGTACCAAAAATTGCTGAAACTAAAACACTTTTATATAATAAAATTTGCAAAATATTCAACCAAAATTCACAAACTCATGAACTGAGTGAAAATCATCAAGAAATTTCTGGGTTATTTTTTAATTCAGAATCAAAAGAGAAAAATAATAATTTTTATATTTATATATTTTTTGATTAATATTTTAAGTATCAGTTTTCATCAAGTTTTGCATTGTCACATTTAGTCATTTTCATGACAGCTACACACTTTTTTATAATTGTCTATTTTTAAAAAAAATCATTGGTAATAAAAAATGTGGTCATTGTTACACGTTACATGTAGTTACTGTTGTAATAACTATAAATTATGCATAATTACATGCAATAAAGCCTAAACCAAACCCTCACCATGATTATTGTTTACTGTTGTAAAATAATGGAAATAAACGTCGGTCCTTTAAATAAATCAGGCTTAGTATAATAATCAAAATTTCATTTAATGAACATTATTTTTCATTTCATTCCTGAAATATGACCCAAACATTTCATGATGTGAGATTCACCCTATGTTGGACTTAATTTAGCCACATAAACATTCAAATGACCTCAAAACCATAAAACACTTTTGATTTGTCATTAGTACTCTAAATAACCTTTAGAGATAAGCTCTTCTTTTAAGAATGTGCTGGTGTGTATTTATTTGTTCTTGTGTATGTGTTTGTGTGTTTCTTTATCTCCTTAGCCCCCAGTGTCTGTTCCACATCGGATTCGCTCAACAAGCCGTACCAGTCGGGAAGGGAAGACTCTGTCAGAGATTAACTGTGAGTGTTTGTTGGATTTCTCCCCTGGGCAGACCTGACAGGTGCTCCTGCTCTCCTGAGCGTGGCTGAGTGAATTTCTCAGCCTCAGTTCTCTGTCTGCAGGAGTATACCAGAAATTCTCTCTCATGATCTGTCTGTCAGTATCTGCTGGGGGATTTCTTTGGATTCTGTGACATACCTACCAGACATCTATACTGACTTGTGTGGTTTTGAGTGTTCATATCAACATATGATTATTTATGTTCAGACTTCAATTAGTTATATCAGTAAACTGACAGATTGTCAGTATTTACTCACCCTTATGTCATTCCAAACCCATATGCTGATACTGTTTATTTTTGTACAGTACAGAAAAAGTAGGGCCGTGGCTTTAATAATGTTTTTGTTTTCTGACAGTCGGTCAGGTGGAGTTTGACCCTCCTATAACAACAGAGACGAAACCGCATCATGAACCGGTGAGTACCACATCATGAACTGCTTTTCGGTTTCCTTTGGGATTTCCTGTGATAGCAAACAATTCAACCAATCAGAACACACTTTATATTTCTTAGTTACATCATACTAGCTCTTTTCCAAAAACTAACGAGCTGCCTACTGCTTCCATAGGCAGCTTCCTTGTAAGTAATCTCATTAATTAGAAAGTTCTACATAGGCAGCAACACAAACAGCTCAACTCAAAATCGATTTCAATAGAGTTTGTGATTAGCATGTTGCTAAGCTAACACCGTGATGCTCTGTTAAGCATAAAAATATGCACACTCATTAAATAATGAAAAAATTTGATGGTCCTTTAGTCTGTTAACTGTCAGTATTGTATGATACCGAATTTATAATGATTACTAAAATATGTGATGGGTAAAAGGCAAAAAAAAATTATATTGCCTTTTCCCTATCACATATTTTCGTAATCATCATACATTAGGTATTCAAAAGCTTAAACACTATTTTGAAATTGGACATTGTGTTACAATGGAAACACTGCTTTAAAACCTTTTAGAGGGCTACATTTTTGTGGTATCAAATTTGGAACACAACTTCTGGAAGTTCTGGGATTGGCTTCTTAATGAAGAATATATGCGATGCCGGTGGAAGCGTGCCCATGATCCCTCCATAGGAAGCTAACTAGGTTTTGAAACAGAGCAACTGTGAAACCACCCAGTCATGTCAAGCTTAATTTAAAATCACACTGCCTGTATAGCTGTTCACAAAGCTCATAATAAAGCATAGCGAACGCTTCCAAATGATTTTTCCTATAAGCTGACACTTCCTATTATGTAATATTTTCCTCACATACACCTCAATCCCAGCTCGTCTACTGACAGTGGCTTGTTTTCTCTCACACCATGTTTGACTGTTGTGCATTTGAGACGTCTGTCTCGCACTCTCACCACCGCGATAATTGAAAGGTTAGATGCAGCTTTCCGTGGCATCTGATCAATAAGACTTCCTTTAAGCGCTGCAGAAAAATGCAGCGTTGACTCATCTTTGTCTCATTTGAGCACTCAGTGTTTCTCATTTGTAACTGGATTTGTCATCCTTTCATAAGCCAGATCATTTTTAACAGCAGGACATCAAATTAATGTCGATTCCCATTGTAGCTTCATGCTTATGATGTCATCTTCTGAATAAAACCTCACATCTGAAGAACCTCACTTCCCCCCACGCTTTGATTTTCTTTTTATTTCCTTTCCTTTCTGAAGAAGCAGTACATAATTGCTGCAACTGGCGGGTTGTTAAGCTTTTAAAATGTAAAACATTTTCAATACTATTTCTATAATGTCACTATATATATATATATATACAGCTATGGAAAAAATTAAGAGACCACTTAACATTGATTTCTGAACTTGGAGTGGTCTCTTAATTTTTTCCATAGCTGTATATATATATGTATGTATGTATGTATATGTGTATATATGTATATACAGTATATATATCTGTCTATCTATCTGTGATGCAACGCTGAATAGGAGCCATTACTTCAGTCTTCAGTGTCACATGATTCTTCAGAAATCATTGTAATATTACTGATTTGGTGCTCAACAAACATTTCTTATTATTATCAGTGTTGAAAAAACAGTTGTCCTGCTTAATATTTTTATGGAAATCGTGTTGATTCGTGGATTCTCAAAAGAACAGCATTTATTTGAAAGAGAAATCTTTTGTAACAATGAACTGTAAAAGTCTTTACTGTCACTTTTGATCAACTTAAAGGGTTAGTTCGCCCAAAAATGAAATTTCTGTCATTAATTACTCACCCTCATGTCGTTCCACACCCGTAAGACCTTCGTTCATCTTCGGAACACAAATTAAGATATTTTTGATGAAATCTGAGAGGTGTATGACTCGTCCATAGACAGCAATATAATCAACACTTTCAAGGTCCAGAAAAGTACTAAAGACATCGTTAAAACCGTAGACGTGACTGCAGTGGTTCAAACTTAATTTTATGAAGCGACGAGAATACTTTTTGTGTGCAAAAACAAAACAAAAATAACGACTTTATTTAACAATATCTTCTCTTCTGTGTCATTTTCCTACGCTGTTTACATCCAGCGCCTCCAGGTTCTACGTCAGAATTGGCCGGCTCCTGCATCAGTATCGCATTCATTCGTCGTGCTGCTCACATGATCAGCTTTGGCCAATACTGAGCCGGCATTCGGACATAAACACGGAAGCCTTCACTGTGCTTACTGCTGCAACTGCATAAGGAAAATGACAGGGAAGAAAATATATTGTTGAATAAAGTCGTTATTTTTGTTTTGTTTTTGCGCACAAAAATAATTAAAATTAAGGTTGAACCACTGCAGTCACGTCGACTGTTTGAACAATGTCTTTAGTACCTTTTTGGACCTTATATTGCTGTTTATGGTCGAGTCAGATACCTCTCGGATTTCATCAAAAATATATTAATTTATGTTTAGAGGATGAACGAAGGTCTTTCGGGTGTGGAACGACATGAGGGTGAGTAATTAATGAAAGAATTTTTTGGGGTGATCTAACCCTAATGCATCCATGCTGAAATAGAAAAAGAGCAGAATTATAACAGACATTGCATCATAATACCATAACACCACATTTCAGCAGTTATGGACTGTCCATTTCATCCACAGACCTGTTTATAAGTCTATTGAATCTGGTGGACATGGTCTTTGCAAGCACATCTTCACCCAGTAACCACCCCAACCTCCCATAACCCATCAATTATTGTTTCTGTGAAACCACATGGGCGTCACGTGTGTGTGATTAACTGAAGTTTCTTGGTCCTTCTACTAAACAGCCCGACACTGACGATTTTTTGGACTGTGCCGAAGAAATATACTACACTGCAAGATCTAATCTGGTATTTTTTGTATTTTACTCTGTTATCTTTGTCTTCGCGTCCCCTATCTTTTTTTTTTATTGTCTTTTTCATAGCATCTTGTCCGCTTCGCAGCGCTTGTGTAGTGTACTCATCCTCCCATATTTGACTTTCTTATCTTTTGTTCATTTCATCGCCATTCACTCTGCTGCCTTATCGTATTTAGATCATGGCAGTCTGTGTCTTTTCAGCTTGCCTGTATATAATTGCCTCTGTCTGTCATGCCATCCATTTTATTTAGTTATTTCAGCCTCTAGCTTCATTTAAAGACACATCCCTCAAAGTCGATACATTGCTGCACTTTTCAGTAATCAAAAGCACTTTGAAATTGCAAAGCAAAGCATTTTATGTAGTCGAAGCCTCTGAGGGGCTTTATTTTTAGGGCTTGTCACAATCAGAGACATCTTGAAAGCGAGCAAGAGTGAAGGAGAAGGAACGGAGAGAGGGTTAGACAGATGGAATGGATGTTGAGTGTGGCGGAGAAGGCGAACAAATGGGGGAAAAAACAAGAAAAGAGAGAGAGGGAAAATAAAGAGTCTGAAGTGCCTGTGTGTGTCCCACAGGGACGGTTAAACCAAAGTGCTCTGCAGGTCTGTGAGTGAGGGGGGGAAAACATTGCCTCAGCAAGCAACGCTTTGCGCAACAAACCCAGCTCACATGGTCTGTTTGGGGTATCAGCTAATTCTGCAGCAGGGACACAACCTTTCCTCTCCCTTTCAACACCAATTTATTATCAACACCTAACATGCTGAACAATATTTGCATACTGAATTCCAATTAGCCCTCTGTTTTATCACTGTTTGCATACTGAATTCGTCTTTGTATGCATCTATTTAGCTTCCTTTAGACCCACTCATAAAGACAGTCTTTGCCGTCATCTCATGCCGTATTAATTTAACTTTCACTGAAGTTAAAATCACTAACACTCTTTCTCAATACTGAAAAATACGGCATGTTATTTATATGAAATATTATTTGAGCAATAATATTTAAATGAACAACAATAGCCATTATAACAGTATAAAAAGTAAAATAGGAAATAAACACAAGCAAACAGTTCAGTCAAATGTACAAAAGCAGCGCTCTAGTTAGTACAGGATTTAATTTCAATGTAAATATAAAGTTATGAAACTTAATATACTCCTTAAGCCAAATCTTTTAGCTCTGGAACAAGGAATAGATTAATAAAACCAAAGATTGCCCGTTTGATATACCCAAAATGAATTATACCTCATGTTTAAACACTATCTACATAAGAGCCAGCGGCAAATTCCCAAAGGACTGGCTGAGATGAAGCTGTTCTCTGCGGGTACATGAGCGTTGAACGGTCGCTGACGGCCTGGAGCTCACATCTCCGAAAACAAATTTCCAAATAGGAGCTAAAATAAATCGCATATCTGAGGTCCAAACAACTATATTCTCACCTAAAAAACTCTTAAAACTACATTCCGTTACAAAATAACAGTAGTATCTATAAAAATATGGTGGGTTTGCTTGTCCTCCATGACACTTGCTGTGAGAATGCTGACAACTGAGCAATTTAAACGGTGATACGGTTCCTGTGGCGATACTGGTAGAATATCGCATGGCTGGAAAGACCTCTCAGCCAATCAGATTCGAGAACTTGAACGAACTGTTATATAAATATGTATAATATATTCTTATTTATGTATATTATTTTATATTATTTATATATTAAAATATTTTTATAAATGCCAAATCAATGTTGTGAATTTAATATATATAAAATAGCATATTTTTAAATATGACCCATTTATCAGTTTTAGAACAAAATTCATTTGGATTTTCAAACTAGGTGACAAGATACTTATGACACTTGAATTAATTTAGTAGGAATTGAAAAGTTGGCCTAAATTTTCTTACACATCCTCCTTAGGGTTGTGGATACTACTTTTGTCCTTCTGGCTATTTATTTTATTAGTGACCGGGAAGTATTGGAGAGTGATGTTGCATAGTTAGCCAAGTTTTAAAAAGCATCACATGGTTATGCTTGTGCAAAGAAACGTTTTTCCCTTTTTCAAGTTTTGAATTTTTGAGGCTTTCTTGAGTGACACCTCATCCATCTGGTCTGAAGCCCACGCACTGAGGTGGCACAGCGAATCACATGCTTGGAATCGTTGTGTTTGACTGCATATGAAGAAACCAAAGGGAGAGAGATGAAAGAAGGCGGTGACAGAAGCAGTGAAGCGGATAGTCTGGGAATGTTCTGTTAGCTTTTACTCTTCCATCCTGTCTCTCTCCATCACTCTTACTGAAAAGCCTCCCATCAGCAGAAAGGCAACCAGCGAATAAGGATATGACAGTTTGCTGCGTAAAGGAAATTTGGTTTGGTAATCTGCAGGGCAAAATCAATGAGGTTTTGCATGGCTGAAAGCTGTATTCCAGAGAGAGAGAGAGAGAGAGAGAGGCAAAAGGAAAGAAAAAATTAAAGAAAGAGATTGAGGGAGAGAAGGTTCTCGGGTTTAATCAGTGACCTGATTTTTATAGCAAATCTTCTGCCAGAATGTTATGGATGAAGCACTGTAGCCAACTTCCCTCAAAAAATAAGACACAGCGTTTCCCTTAAAGGAATATTCTGGATCTTTTTTTGGACCTGATGTCCATTTACCACATTTGTGAAATATTGGCTGCATTCGAAAGCTTAGACAGCTGACTTGTTGCCTCGCTGCCCTATCAGGCAATGACTTTGCAGGAAACGTTTACAAAAGTACCTCACAAAACTGATTTCAGAATTCTGAGGCAGTGTAACGGTTTCATGAATTACAACAAAACAGAGCAAGCTTTGGTGATAACTATGCAAATATTTAATTTCCACAATACTAATGACATCAAAAGAAGAAAACATTGGTCAAAAATGTACATTTACAGACAAACTGACCACCAACCGCAACTTTCAGACGCCATCTTTCTTTTTTAGCTTAACTGTCATAGAAAGAAATGCACAGGATTGAGGGATGTCAAAGGCAGCGAAGGATCGATCAAAAATTGATTAGATGAAGATATCTCAGGAGACAGGAAGTGAAGCTAAAATTGGATTTGGATGTGTCTTGATGCTTTCCTCTGAAGGCATTTTTCAGCTTTCGGACGGATCCATTTTAACTACTTCAGTGCATATATTTTGGTATAAAAGTCTGAGACCCCTTAGTCAGAATGGTTCTATTTTGTTGTTTTATTCTTACAATTTTTACAAATTATATGATCAGAATAACAATTTAACTGAATTGGCATTTACATTTATGCAAAACCTGAAAATAAATACAATATTATAAATTTATTTTAATTTAATAATAATAATAATTTGAATAGTATATTATATTTTTAAAGTCCCCCTGTAGTTAATAATTGTATCCCTTTAAACTCATCTTTGATCACCAAAATGACATATTTAAACTTTTTTTTCTTGAAAAAAATTTCTTCATGCCTTAAAATAGCTTGAATGTAACTCTACACCCTTGCCTCGTTTAGTAAATGCGGTTCTATGAATATGCAAATAAATAGGTTACAGGGTAGTTTGTGACGTCAGAAACACCAGCGATTTCAAATGGTTTTGAAACTGTCTTTGGTTCACTGCAGTTTTAAGGAGAAAATACTCAGCAGTGGTGTTGACTTTAGGAATTTGCACATGGTTTGTCTTAAAGTGCATTAAAAATACCACATAGACATATAAACAACATTTAAAAACTTGATTTTCACCACGGGGGGACTTTAATTTTTTTTTAAATTGTCTATTTTAGTTGGAACTACTTTTCTGGGTTGAATAACATTTGGTTATTTGTTACAGATCCCTTCAATGTCCTTTCCTGGACACCAGGCTAAATTAACCTTGTTTACTTTTTCAGCTGTTCATGATGTGTTAAAATTACATTAGTTTCCCAGCTAGCTTCCATTATAAGATTACATTATTTACTGTAAACACGTTTCCTCCATGTAGGGGTGAGTTGAAATTGTTGTGGTAATCGAGAGTATGCCACAGATAGACATTAGGTTAAAACAACGTCTTATTCCTGAAATATTCCTCACGTTGCACTTTTTCAATGCCTAAGGTGCTGTATTTAATAGATACTCCCTCTGTTTTATGATTCTATTAATTCATGAAGTTATTTCAAGTCATTGCCTGCTTGAATGATCATATTGGCGAGTGGGAGGAGAGATAGCACATGGCCCAGTCCACCCACAATGCTCTAATTAGGAGTACATTGTGAGCAGTATGAATTCATTCCTTTCCATATCTTGTTAAATCAACATTTCTAATTGTACTTCATCACAAAAAGCAAGAACTAAAGTTTTTCAGTATTAAAAAGACAGGTGTTCTGTCTAGGTGTATCCAACCTGTTAATCTTGCATGTGAATAAAGTTGCACGTTTTCTCTTTGTACTGTAAAAATGTGATTAATGTTTGTTAAATTGTAACTAAAATTATTTTAAACCTGAAAGCAATAGTTCACCCAAAAATGTATTGCCTCATTTAAAACCTGTATGCCTCTTTTATCTCTGTGGAACACAAAAAATGACATTTTAAAAAATGCCTGTGTTATTTGTGCATACAATGGTAGTCAATGTTGTTTAGACCCTATTGACTTTCAATGAATTATGAAAACATTCTTCAGAATATCTTTTGTGATACCAAAGCCCAAAAAGGAAAACATCTAATAAAACAAAGATGATTGTGGCAAGATGTGTGCTTGCTTGCTAATAGTGTAGAGCTAATACACTGTAGATGAATGCTCATCTCATCATCTCTTCCATCGTTTTCACTCACTAATATACCTTGAAAGTGCAAAAAAACATTATGAAACTGCATGTGTGGATTAATAATAGTAAACAACACTAATTACGAACAAAGAATTAACTAGAGTTCATAATTCCTGATTCTGTTGTGTCATCGCCATGTCTTGCAGGTCTCATTATTCATGTTCTCTTTTCATGCATCTTTCTGAAGCTCTGTGTAAACATACCTGCATTCTGCACGTTTTGAAGCTATACTCTATATGACTTCTTTTTTCTTTTTTCCCCCAGGATTTACAGATGGATTATGGGGAAGGATCCCCTAAAGGCTCTATCATGGGAGGAAATAAGTAAGTTTCAGAACATGTCACACTGTTTCACGTTAAAACAATAAAAACAACGCT
Source organism: Anabarilius grahami (assembly GCA_003731715.1). NCBI lineage: Eukaryota > Metazoa > Chordata > Actinopteri > Cypriniformes > Xenocyprididae > Anabarilius > Anabarilius grahami. The sequence continues at coordinate 3,464,042 of RJVU01075544.1, read as the reverse complement.
TTACTGCTGCAACAAAACAAATCAGGATTCAGACAATAAAAATTAAAGGTCCCAATTACATATATATGTATATCTCTGTATATTTGACCTTTCCTGTATTCATAAGAGAGTTTATTCACAGTTCAAAGACACATGCATGGTTTGTTCATGGTGCATGTGTGTTTGTCTGTACATCCATTTATCTCAGACCTGACATTGCTGTCTCATTAGTGTGGCACTTTATGTGTCAGGTTGCTTACGTATGATCTGTATGACTGTCGTTCTTTTAAAATACACACACCCTGTGTATTGTTGAATGTCTTCGCCATATAGTGAACAGAAGGTCGAGTACACCAGATGGAGTGGCAGTGAAACCGTTCCCTCTGTGTTTGTGTGAGCGCCTTTGCATGTGCTCAGAGGTGTTGCTCTCAGCTCTTGTCAACAGATGGGTCCCGAGCACTTTGAGAGACACCCCCTCAGTGTCACAATTCACCGTATATGAGCTCTCATCCGCTCTCGGTTTGTCAGCTCCATGTGCAGCTGCAGTAATCAGCCTCTGTTTGGTTAATGATGGAAACTGTAACTAGAATAGTGGAATAGTATTGTCAGGATGAATGGTCCAGGGCCAGTGCTCCCGTGGTTATTGAATACAATTAAATGAGAAGGCAACTCTTGGCTCTGAGGGTGGGAGACATGACATAATGACATAAATAATACATGTTGCCATATTAATTTATTTTAAATGTTCTTAATGTTTTTAAGATGCAAGTAGTTGTGCTGTATTTTAAATATGGCAAAAGTGTAATAATCATAAATATAAAGGACAGAAATGTATTAAAATTATTCTATTAAGGATATTAAGTGCCATCTCTCTGCTGCAGTATTACAGCACAGGGTTGCCAGGTTTTCACAACAAAACCCGCCCAATTGCTACTCAAAAATCGCATTCCGGGGGGTAAAATCTACATTTTTGGCGGGTCTCCCTTGGTAAAATTCACATTCCAGCAGCTAAATATGTTATTTGGGGTCGCATCAACCCGCGGACATGAAAAGCAACCCGCGGCAATAGTGTAAATGTAGCCCAATTGGCAACACTGCTGCAGCATCCAATTCTGGAACAGTTTTTTAATGACAGATACGCCATTGATCCGTTATACTGCCACCTATTGGTGTGGAGGAGAAATCATGCAAAAGTTTTTGGGTAACTAGTAAAAATTGTTGTAGAAATACTGCATTCACAGATATATTTGTCTACCAAATGTTCATTTTTTTTATTCAAAAAGTGCCTGATAATAGGGTAGTACTGAGATTAAAGTGTGTAGTATACAGTTCTACATATACATATTCTATTTCAAAATGGCCACCACCATGAGGGTGGACCCACCTTATGTAGAATAAAACAGCTTTTCTGATATGACTGGAGTTCATTTTTAAATGTATTTAAATGCTGAATTGTGATTAGTTGGTTGTTCTTTGTGGCAACAGAATGAATACTAAGACATGCAGTGTGTTTCTCTGATGCAGCATTTTATTGATGCATAAAACCTAAAACTTCTTTTGCTGCTGTGGAAGAAATTTTAACTTTAATTTTAATTAATCATAACTAACATTTCTTTCCTTTTTATAGGGATACAATTTTGATACTGAATGTCTCTAACACTTTGGCCAGAATGACTGTGTGTATAAAAATAACAAAAGGAGAAATAAAACTAGACAGGTTTTTCAGTTTTGTTATGTATGTCCAACTTCATGATTGAGGTATCCAGATTTCCCCTACCTAGTAACAAAGAATTATACATATATAGAACCAATCAAGTTGGAGGAAAATGATGTAATGAATTGTGTCACCTTTACCATGTTCCTTTCTTATGAAAACTGTTGTACTGTGGGATTTTCTCTGAAATTGGTCTGAGATCAGTTGGTTAGAAGCATTTGAAGGCATTGTCAGGAGTCTCTTTTTACTGCTGCGCAGCAGGTTAGTGGAACACTAAAGATCTTAATACCAAGTGTTAGTGTTTATAAGGGACGAGACGTCGTCCGACTCGAAGCAGGTTTCGAAGCGGAGACACCTAGGGTGACAAAGTGCAGACATCCCGTTTAGCTTAAGTCAGGTGCGTAGAGGAATTTCTACCACACCGCCTTGCGGGAACTGGTGTTTTCTTGAGAAAATGCGAAGCTAGTTTTTTTTCTACTGATTTATTCTGTTATTTTAAATCCCTTTTAGTCCAGAAAACCTTACTGTTCAATAATTGAAGTGCAGTGTAGATAAACAACTTCTAGACAGTCGGAAGCAGACATTCTCTTAAAATTTAACAACCAAGCATTGGACAGTTTCCCAGTGTCATCAGAGACAAATTATCAGTAAATGTCTGTTTATTTAGTCTTAAATCAATGAAAGCTAATGGATCCCTTGATGTGTTATAAAACTGTTTATTATGTGTTTCCACATGCTCTTTGCACTGAAAGAATCACCTATTACTTACCATCTTTCGTTTGCTAAATTCTCTCTTTACAGGAGCCTCTTGAAATCTGTTGAAGAGGAGCTGCACCAGAGGTATGATGCCGTTGCTTTGTTTTTTGTCCTTCACTCCTGTGCTCTCTCATAGCTCTCTTTTCTTTGGCTTCCTCTCGCTCTCTCTATCTTTCCATCTTTTTGCTGCTCTGTCAAATGCTACCCGTACATCTCTCTCTCTCTCTCTCCCTCTCTCCCCCTCTCTCTGCATAGCTGGTTTTTCATCTGATCAATATTTGATGTGACCTAACCTTGCCCTTTTGTGCTTGTCCGAGTGGAACCAAAGGCTGATTTGCTTGGCAATGCTATGTTGGAGATCTGTTATTTTTGCCACAGTATTAGTTTTCCATTCCTCAGGGGGAAATTAACCAGTTAGTCCCTCTAAATGAAATTTTCTCCAGATGCATGTCTAGATTGATCTTTGGGATTGTTATTTGTCACACTTTGGTTTTAGAGTCCATCTTTAAAGGGAATGTCACTGAATCATCAGACTGATTATGTAGTTATTCTACCAAAATGTTCAGTTTGCAATAGCGATTTCTTTTGATGTATAAGGGCTCATTCACGTAGGATGCTTTCTTATGTTCAAAAACAATGGAACATCTTGAGACAAGAAAATGTAACTTTCTTTGTATGGTGTCTTAAAAACATGGTGCTCATAGCATGAGATGCTGAAAAAACAGTGAGATAGATCACAAAGGTCACATAAAGAGTCTGTTTAGTGCATATTTACATACAACCCGAATTCCGGAAATGTTGGGACGTTTTTTAAATTTGAATAAAATGAAAACATTAAGACTTTCAAATCACATGAGCCAATATTTTATTCACAATAGAACATAGATAACATAAATGTTTAAACAGAGAAATTTTACACTTTTAACCACTAATTGAGCTCATTTCAAATTTGATGCCTGCTACAGGTCTCAAAAAAGTTGGCACGGGGCAACAAATGGCTGAAAAAGCAAGACATTTTGAAAAGATTCAGCTGGGAGAACATCTAGCAACTAGTTAAGTTAATTGATATCAGGTCTGTAACACTATTAGCTATAAAAGGGATGTCTTAGAGAGGCAGAGTCTCTCAGAAGTAAAGATGTGCAGAGCTGTGAAAGAGTGCGTAAAAATATTGTAGAATACTTTAAAAACAGTGTTCCTCAATGTCAAATTGCAAAGGCTTTGCAAATCTCATCATCTACAATGCATAACATCATCAAAAGATTCAGAGAAAATTGAGAAATCTCTGTGCGTAAGGGACAAGGCCGAAGACCTTTATTGGATGCCCGTGGTCTTCGGGACCTCATACGACACTGCATCACTCGTCGGCATGATTGTGTCAATGACATTACTAAATGGGCCCAGGAATACTTCCAGAAACCACTGTCAGTAAACACAATCCACCGTGCCATCTGCAGATGCCAACTAAAGCTCTATCATGCAAAAAGGAAGCCATATGTGAACATGGTCCAGAAGCGCCATCATGTCCTGTGGATCAAGGCTTGTTTAAAATGGACTGTTTCAAAGTGGAAAAGTCAAAGTGGAAATGGTCAGACGAGTCCAAATTTGACATTCTTGTTGTAAATCACAGCTGCCGTGTCCTCCGGGCTAAAGAGTAGGGAGACCTTCCAGTGTATTATCAGTGTTCAGTTCAAAAGCCAGCATCTCTGATGGTATGGGGGTGCATAAATGCATACGGTATGGGCAGCTTGCATGTTTTGGAAGGCACTATGAATGCTGAAAGGTATATAAAGGTTTTAGAGCAACATACGTTCCCCTCCATGATGTCTATAGGGAAGGCCTTGTGTATTTCAGCAGGACAGTGCAAAACCACATACTGCAACTATTACAACAGCATGACTTCGTCGTAGAAGAGTCCAGGTGCTGATTTGGCCTGCCTGCAGTCCAAATCTTTCACCTATCGAGAAAAATACATCAAAGACGACCACGAACTCTTGAGCAGCTGGAAACCCATATTGGGGACCAAATTCCAACACCAAAACTCCAGAAACTCATAACCTCGATGCTCAGACATCTTCAAACTGTTTTGAAAAGAAGAGGAGATGCTACACCATGGTAAACATGCCCCCGTCCCAACTATTTTGAGACCTGTAGCAGGCATCAAATTTGAAATGAGCTCATTTTGTGCATAAAATTATAAAATTTCTCAGTTTAAACATTTGTTATGTTATAAAATATTAGCTTATGTGATTTGAAAGTCTTTTAGTTTTCATTTTATTCAAATTTAAAAAACGTCCCAACATTTCTGGAATTTGGGTTGTAGACTAACAATTAAAAACTACACAGGATGCCCTATGTGAATGACCCATTAACGTTCAATCTTACCCATGGGAAGTTGAATGGTGTTGCTTCAAATTGATAATCTTCAATGATTGAGCGCCGCAACCTTCTCAATCCTCATTAGGGGGCATGAGGCTCATTTGGAGGATGATGATGAGGTAGAAGATGGTGGTGATGATCATGATGATGAATTGCAACAGTAAGTTCCTTTAATTCTATAGCCAATTTCTCCCTGACGCTCTAGAGGATAAAACACCTCATGATCATGATGCACTGGCAACTTTTTGATGCAAGTGCCTGAGACATTTTTTTGTAATCCTTTGTGACTCATATGAATATTTTTAAATTTTTACTTATTTTCTTTTAAATCAAATACTGTTTTTCAGTGTCCCCTGAAAATGTTGCCAGTGTATCATGGCCTTGTTAGTTCCATGGGAATTATTCTTATATCTGTTTTCTTTTCTTACTGGACAGACTCTCTTTTTCCCTCTTTAGCAATGCCATGGCTAGCAGGCGTTTTAGAATGTTGTGGTTCATCCAACTGCCACTTTAGTCATATATTTTCCCAAGTTCAAATGCAAGTGAACTACTACCATGACACTTATAGCATGCTCTCTTAGTGATTTCTTATTCATTTAAAGGAATAGATCATGCAAACATACTAATGTTATCATTATTTATTCATCGTCATGTTCCAAACCTAATTGCTGTTATTAGTGACCACCAAAAAACTTCCAAAAAGCACCAAGCAAGTAGTCAATATCACTTTTGCACTGTATTTCATTCTGGATTTCACTGTAAAAAATGGTAACACTTTATTTTGATGGTCCCTTTTCAACATTCTGTTGACTATAAGTAACTTTGCAACTACTTGTCACCTAACTGTCATTAGAGTATTAGTAGACTATCTGCTAACTCTTTATTGTGATTATCACCCAACAGACATTCTACTGACTATAAGTAACTTTGCAAGTACATGTCAACTTATTCTAACCCTAATTCTACCAGTCTACTAATACTCTCTAATGAGAGTTAGTAGACACATAGGTGCAACGTTACTTATAGTCAACAGAATGTGTTAAAGGGACCATCAAAATTAAGTGAAACCCCAAAAAATAACAGCATAGAGGTTTGAAATGTCATGAGGGTGAGTAAATAATAACAGAATTTTCATTATAGGGTGAATTATTCCTGGTGCATTTGATTGCATGCTTATTTGCTGTCCTTTATTGTACCCCTGTTGGTCCAGTGTCAGATGAAACCAAGCACAGAGGTCGATTAACATCCTGTTAATGCCCTCATATTATGTTTGTTAGTTGTAGTAGCATTGTAACTCAACTAATTGGATATCTGATTTGTCTCAGCACGAAAAACTCTACCATGAGGCCTAAGGTTCCCCCACCACTTCCTCCCAAGGTAACTATCCAAACAAGTTATATGGTATAAAATGTTTTTAGTAACCCTTTTTGTTTAAAAGTTACACTACCATTCAAAGGTTTGGGGATTTTTACTTTTTTGAAAGAAATCATTACTTTTCCGCATTAAATCAATGAAAAGTGACAGTAAAGACTTTTACATTGTTACAAAATATTTATATTTCAAATAAATGCTGTTCTTTTGAACTTTCTATTCATCAAAGAATCCTGAAAAAATGTATCACAGTTTCTACAAAAAAAATATGAAGAAGCACAATTGTTTACAACATTGATAATAATTTGAAATTGTTCTTGAGTGCCAAATCAGCATATTGGAAGGAGCATCTGTGAACGATCATGTGACATTCAAGACTGCAGTAATGGCTACTGAAAATTCAGCTTTGCCATCACAGGAGTATATAACATTTTAAAATATATTAAAATAGAAAACAGTTATTTTAAATCATAATAATATTTCACAATATTACTATTCATACTGTATTTTTAATCAAATAAATGCAGCCTTGGTGAGCATAAGAGATTATTATTTTTTTTTTTTAAACATTTAAAAAATCGTACCCACCCCAAACCTTTGAAAGGTTGTGTATGTTCAGGTGTTGTTTTGATTTAGCAGTTTTATTTTGAGCAACCAAGTCGTTCTTTTGCCTTGAAGCAAGCTTATCGGAAATCAGTGAACAGCTTCAACAGTTTTTTTTTTTACATCCACTTTTTTTAGCAATCACACTATTGATCCCACAGAAGCCGGTAGCATGCTACTAATTTTGTTCTGCTGTTTCCAGCCAAAGCCCAGTCCCGGACCTCATCAAAGCCCCTCTGGTGATCATGACGGTAACCAGGGCACAATAAAGCGCTGCCCGGGGCCTGAAAGCCCGGCTCGATCATCCACCAATGTACCCCCTCGACCTCCGCCTCCTCGACTGCCTGCAACCAAGCTCAGCAGTTTAGGTAATGAGACCAGTCGGGAAGAACATGACCCGTGGGAAGTCCAGGGGGATGCTGGGATGTGTAGTCAGTTCGACGAGAGGCTGCAGGTCTCGTTTGACGACGAGGAAGATCATAATGAGGAAGGAGACAGTAAGACAGGCCCCTCTCGTACTGAATTCAACTCTCCCTTAGTTCAACCCCAGTCACTAAACCCATTGTTAGTCCCTTTAGTCAGCCAGTAGTGAGATTACATGTCATTCTTTCCCTTTTCGCTCTCTAAGAGAAATGGCGTCAATGGTGTTGGCATGTGAAAATGTCACACACCCACTAGAAGACATCATGAATCACCCACTCCACCCTTGTAATCTTTTCCTTGTCAAATTATTGTTCTCCTGTCAGTCATTGTTGCAATCATCCTTTTTGAGTCATTACACTTGTCTAGTTTGTATTGTGTCATAGTATGGTAGCTGCAAATTGCAACAATAGCTTAGTAAATGCAAAACATTAGATTGTAATGATAAACTTCTTATGTGAATGTACATTTAAAGCACACTTTCTTTATATATGTGCTCTGTGTGCATCTCTTTTTGGATACCAATTTTAAGAAACATAGCTTTTAGGATTTATAAACAGAAACTAAACTGCGTACTATACCTTTTCTTACCCACAGGCAATGGAATTAGCCCATCTGAACATTCGCCCTCAACGGAGAGACAGTCCACAATGCCCCCTGCTGTTCCTATACCAAAGGACAAGAAAGATTTTCTAGTATGGCTCTGTTTCATTGCATTTAAATAGTGATTCTTGGGACACTTATGGTTTCTGGGTAATGAATCTTTTGACATGTTTGCAGATGTTTGAGATATATATTACAGTCAAACCAAAATTTATTCAGACACCTTGAACATTTCATTCATTAATACAGTTTATTCACTATAGTTTAAAAAAGATTTTAAGAGTTAAACTGTGTCAGAAAAAAAAAAAACTTAATTATGTCAGATAACACTTAAGCAAAACATGGTCAGGTCAAAGTGTCTGAATAATTTATGGTTCCAAATTGTTATCAATTTTACTGGTAGTCCACTGTAGAGTTTTTGGGTATAATATGTCACAGTTTACTTTATTTTGCTATCCTCACTTACATAAATGAACTATAGTGTCCTGCACCCACTAGTAAATATATATCAAAAATGTCTGAATAATTTTTGGTATTGACAATATATATTTATAAAAACATAATATTATATATTATATTACAATACCCATCAAAAGTTTGGAAACATTACAATCTTAAAATGTTTTTGAAAGAAGTCTCTGATGCTCACCAAGTCTGCAATTATACAGTAAAAATATTATATTAAAATATTAAAAGT
>RJVU01075544.1:3392864-3451780 GCA_003731715.1 Anabarilius grahami | reverse complement strand
TAAGAATATTATTACAATATATATAAATTATGTATTAAATAATTAAAATATGTATACAAATTAAATATGTTAATATGTGTGTGTGTGTGAGAGATTTTTTTTATTTTTAATGTTACTTTTTAATATGCTAGTTAGCTGATATATTTTACTACATGTTAACTTAATTTTTTTTTCTCATTCAGCTCTTGATAAAATATGACAAGATCTCAGATTTAAACTGTGTCTGAAAAAAATAATCTTAATTATGTCAGATAACACTTAAGCAAAACATGGTCAGGTCAAAGTGTCTGAATAATTTTTGGTTCCAAATTTTTATTAATTTTACTGGTAGTCCACTGTATGAATAATTTTGGGGTATAATATATCACAGTTTACTTTATTTTGCTATCCTCACTTACATAAATGAACAATTGTGTCCTGCACCCACTAGTAAAAATATATCAAAAATATCTGAATCATTTTTGGTTTGACTGTATATATATATATATATATATATATATGTATATACAGTATGTGTATATATATATATGTATATATGTGTGTATATATATATATATACATACAAGTCTCTTGTTCTCAATTTTGTTTTATACAATAAGCAGCCACACATTAACTAATTTAAGTCACAAAATGGTTATGTAGTTATTATGCGAAAATTTGAATGTTTATTTCAGCGAAAGACCAATCAGGATAAGAACGTATTTCAGAGAGTAGTGTAAGAAAAAAAAAAAGATTTGTGTTAACATACATAAATTTTTTGCAATCACGTGATTCTGCTTATATTCCAGATCACACAGGAGATTTCTGACAACTCAAGGATATTTAGACTGCTGGGTTCAGACAGGTGAGAAGCAGCAATCCAATTATTAAAGGTGCAATGTGTAAATTTTCGGAGGATCTATTGACAGAAATGCAATATAATATACTTAACTATGTTTTCAGTGGTGTATAAAGATCTTACATAATGAATCGTTGTTTTTATTACCTTATAATGAGCCATTTCTATCTCGTACACCACGGGTCCCCTTACATGTTTAATCGCCATTTTGCGTCGCCATGTTTCTACAGTAGCCCTAAACGGACAAACTGCTCTACAGAGCGCGTTTTCTTGACTGGCTTCTCTCTGCTGTCTCAGAAAATGACAGTTCTGTCCTGTGTTGGCCACCGTAGCTTCTCTATATTGCAATTCGCAACCTCACCGCTAGATGCCGCTAAAATTTACACAATGCACCTTTAAGTCATCATTTAATTAATATTTTACACTTTATTACTGATGTGCCAAACCATGTTTTATAATGTATGGCATATGTTTGCAGAAAGGTATTTATTTTTATGTTTTTCTTTATAGAGTGGTGGTTTTGGAGAGCCGGCCAACAGACAATCCAACAGCACAGAGCAATCTCTACATCCTCGCAGGCCATGAAAACAGCTACTGACCGCAATGCGTCCTAGGGCTAAAACACTACATGCCGGAATGCAGCGTTACAAAAGCCTTTGATTTCATTTGGCCCAATGACAACTGGCCACATCTCAGAAGAACCACAGATATGCTGCTGTTGGACCACTGAGAGCACAGAGGAAGACTTGAATGGATATAAAGATTTCAGAGAACAGATAGGCCGTAACTGCATGATGTACTACAGTATGCACTTTCACCCTTAACTGTTTTAGACGCCTTGCTTTGGTTTGGCTTCTAGCAGTTTTAATTTATTTTGTAACTGAAACACACACTTTTTTTTTTTTTTTTTTTCAAAAATAAGCAAATATATTTTGTTTTAAGCCACTACTCTCACTTGACGCTAACCACACAAGTGCTTGAAGACACGTATTTAATTCATGTACATACAGTCATAGTATTGTTGAGTTGTACTCTTTGCATTGGTTATGTAGATATCAGTACATTTATGCTGTACAGGTTTGTGGCAGCGTGGGCTGTTGTAAAGGACTGTGAGATGTTGGGTACTACTTAAAATGACCTCTAGGGCCAGATAATTTTTGTTATATGCAATGGTTTAAGAATCACAAAGCTGAAGTGCCACTCTTTCCAAGACTTGCCTTCTTAACGTCTTTGTTTTAGTTTTAATTTTTATCTTTAGTTTTTTATTGTAAAACCTAATCTTTTTTATATAAAGCCAAATGGTGTTTTATTGAGCAACTTTTAATTCAGTGGCCCTCGTAATTGTTTTTAACTCTGTGGTTTGCACTCACTTCAAATTTGCACAATGTTATTAAAATGTTGATGTGTATATGTAAGTGTATGTTTAAAACCATACAGATAATAACATATATAGATATATACACATGTATTTTTTTGTAAATGTGTACTTGTATAACCCTAATAAGCAATAAATCATAAGGATGTTTATACATTCTTTCAAACAAATCTGTAAGACTGAATTCTCAAGCTTGCTATATGGATGCAATGTAATTTGAGTGCTGTACACACTATTTACAAGATGATGATGATGGAGTTTGTGAGTTGCTGTAAACATTCTGCAACATGGACTTTCACTTTCAGAACTGTCATTGAAAGTAAAGGAAATTCCACCATAAGAAAAGAAAAACATATTCCTTGAGTTATCTTGTTTGTAATTGACAAGTTAGTACGATTATGGAATTTTTTTTTTTTTTTTTTTTCGTTTTGTGTCAATGTACATAGTGTAAAATAAAATCACATGGTTTTACATACTGAGATGTCTTTCGTGTTTTAATAATAAAAGTAATTTGCCTACTTTTATACATTTCGCTTAGTATTTTTTGTGAAATTAACAAAATCTAATAATTATTATTAAAGTTTAAAAAGTGCAAATAGTCGTACATAAAACACAGGAAGCTAGATCAACACACCCGGAAGATGACTTTTATTTTAAAACATTTCTAAAGACTCTTGCTTCACAGTCCGTCTCGTCACAGATACTATGGCTGCGTCCAGTGTTTTTAAAGCAGGTCTTTTCAATCACAAAGTTGCAATCGTGACGGGAGGCGGGACTGGGATAGGAAAAGCTATTACTTCTGAACTCTTACAGTTAGGTATGCATTTTCTGGTTTTACGGATGGATTTGTCCTTGTCTTTGCGTACAATAACGTTGGATAACAATGAACTTTGGTCCAGATATTGAGCAACACACACAGCAATCAGCCAATAATTTACAAATTTTTTTTTTTTCCTGTTCATCAATCACCAATTTAACTATTACCAAAATGCAATGTTTTTAATGTTTTTAGATCATAATTTCCATTTAAGGAATAGCGTAACATGTTTTGAAATAGATATGTTTATGTATGTTTAAATGTTTTGGAACAAATTGAATTGAATGTTAAATGATATAAGATCAAATATAGATAATAAACGTGGAAATTATGGTATAAGTGCTACTAAAGTGGGAATTTCTGGCTCAGTGCATTCTTTTGAGCATTTAAAGATATGTATTTTAAGTGAAATCTGAAGACACAAATAACTAAAGTGTAGTACTGAAAAGTGTATTTAGAATTTTTTCTCAATCTCAAAATTGGCCAGTGCTTCAAAAAAACAATGGTTTTGCTTGTATTGTCTTGACTTAAAGGGTTAGTTCACCCAAAAATGAAAATAATGTCATTAATTACTCACCCTCATGTCGTTCTACACCCGTAAGGCCTTTATTCATCTTCGGAACACAAATTAAGACATTTTTGATTAAATCCGATGGCTCAGCGAGGCCTGCATAGACAGCAATGGTACTTCCTCTCTCAAGATCCATAAAGGTACTAAAAACATATTTAAATCAGTTCATGTGAGTTCAGTGGTTCCATCTTAACATTATAAAGCGACGAGAATATTTTTTGTGCGCCAAAAAATCCCCAAAACGACTTTTTAACAATATCTAGTGATGGCCGATTTCAAAACACTGCTTCAGAGCGCTATGAATCTTTTGAGCCAAATCAGTGATTCGGATCGCGTATCAAACTGCTGAAATCACGTGACTTTGGCGCTCCGATCCACTGATTTGATTCTTAAAGCTCTGAAGCTTCAAGAAGCAGTGTAATCAAATTGGCCATCACTAGATATTGTTAAAAAGTCGTTTTGTTTTTTTTGCCACACAGAAAAATACTCTCATTGCTTTATGNGATGGCCGATTTCAAAACACTGCTTCAGAGCGCTATGAATCTTTTGAGCCAAATCAGTGATTCGGATCGCGTATCAAACTGCTGAAATCACGTGACTTTGGCGCTCCGATCCACTGATTTGATTCTTAAAGCTCTGAAGCTTCAAGAAGCAGTGTAATCAAATTGGCCATCACTAGATATTGTTAAAAAGTCGTTTTGTTTTTTTTGGCGCACAAAAAAATACTCTCATCGCTTTATGATAATAAATTTGAGCCATCGTATTTTATCAAAAATATCTTAATTTGTGTTCCGAAGATGAACGAAGGTCTTACGGGTGTAGAACGAAATGAGGGTGAGTAATAAATGACATTATTTTCATTTTTGGGTGAACTAACCCTTTAACTATTAAATATCTTGCACTTAACTATTTAAAAATAAACTTAATGAACAGTATTAAAAATATATTTATATATCAAGTCTCAAATATCACTCATGTTGTAGGATGCAATGTGGTCATATCATCCAGAAAGCTTGAGCGTCTGGAGTCAGCAGCTGAAGAGCTGACACAGAAAATTCCCCCATCCAGCCCGGCTAAAGTGACCCCTATACAGTGCAACATCCGGAATGAAGAAGAGGTGACGATCTCATGAACCTGTATTTGTTGCCTTAATGTCAGAGAAGCATGTGTAAAATGTCTTTGTTTTTAGCATGTTGATTAAGGAAGGTATATAGCACAAATTCTGGTTTCTCCAACTGGCAATTCCTGTTTATATAATAGCAGTATAGAATCATTCTGTGTCAAAATGAACCAAATTTCAGAAACTTCCTCGGGTAAAATTTTTGATTTTGTTCATACTTTTTTCTGAAGAAAGCCGAACATAGTGATGAAAGCCAAAATATTAAGTGTCATAGATGAATATTTACTGAGTAATCCATTATTTTGTGGAGGGGTGTCAAAATGACAATTTTTCACCTGAGATTTGGTAAATGGTCATTTTCATCCCCCTCTACAAAATAGTGGATTACTCAGTAAATGTTCATCCATGGCATTTAATATTTTGGCTTTCTTCTTCATTTATGTATGTCTTTTACCAGAAAAGAAAGAAATAATATTTTTTTTTAGCTGGGGACATCTGGTTGAGTTGACACGGAATTAGAGCTGCACCATTGTGGTTAAATTGAGAATCACAATTTTTTTGTTTAAAATAGATCAAGAATCTCCAACGATTCTGAACAGACAACTAAACAAAATAACATGTAATTAACTAGGGGTTCTGACACAATTGCCGCAGTCTGTTTAATTAAGTTGAATGAATTACTTCTCTTGTTTCATTACTGGATGAATCGTCTTTGAGCGAATCTCTTGATGGCAAATCATTTTAAAAAGTCACTTGTCGCCACCTAGTGGCAAAACAATGAAATCAATATAAATGTAATTTGAGGTGCCAAGTTACTTTCAATAGGTGATTTGATTTTCTCTATTTTGACCGCTACCATAGACATCAGTGTTTATATCCGAGCTATAACTTTACTCTCAGTACTTCTGTGATAATTGGAATATTTGTAACACAGAAATAACAATAACTGTGTGGTTTAAAAAGACTGTGAAGCTGTTTCATACCTATACATGACAACTGCTCTCTCTGGCTCAGCAGCAATGCCAATGCAGATTTGAATGTGATTTTGTCAAAGGTTTAATAGGCACAGGCAAATCATTGTCATTTAGATTGCATGAGTGTTTGAATGGAGATCGCAATCTTTTAACGATTAATCGTGCAGCTCTACATTGAATGAACCTATAGGATCGGATTATAAAGTGGTGTGACACTAGAGAGAAAATATATTATTTAGCTCTCATTTTGACAGGTGAAGAACCTGATGGCCTCCACCCTGAAGCTCCATGGGAGGATCGACTTTTTAGTGAATAATGGAGGTGGGCAGTTTTCCAGCCCAGCGAACATGATGAGTGCAAAAGGCTGGAATGCTGTGATTGACACCAACCTCAACGGAACGTTCTTATGCTGCAAAGAAGGTTCGGCATAAATGAAACTAGAGAGGTTTAGCTATCGGCTTTTGTTGTGAATGTATGTGTAAATTATAAGCCTTATTTTTTTTAACTAAATAATGAACTGACATGTTGACAATATCGGATACTACTACAAGAGCTACTCTCAGACAACTTGTCTTGATTCGTAGCATTCAATGCATGGATGAAAGATAATGGAGGTGTGATTGTGAACATCATTGCGGACATGTGGAAGGGTTTCCCTGGAATGGCGTGAGTTGGTAAAAATATTGGTTAATAAAAATATTGTGTATTACTTTACATTTAATGGCTTATCCTCTTATGGTAATACATTTTGGCTCCCTTTCAAATCTATATTTAAACTGCCAGACTTTTTTTATGGCAGGCACACAGGAGCGGCCAGAGCTGCAGTGGACAACCTGACCAAGAGCCTGGCCATTGAGTGGGCTGATAGTGGGGTCCGGGTCAACTCTGTGGCACCGGTTAGTGTCAATTTGAAAGCATCTACTGTATTTGCATAGTGTTGTCCAAAATGAGGTTGAATTGTTTGAATGATATTCCTCATTATTCCTCATTTGCAAGTCACTTTGAATAAATGCACAAAATAGGCCTGTCGTGATTAATTGTCTAACTGTGGTTAAATTTCAATCACATTTTTTCCAAAGAATACAAAAAACACTGTTGTGACATTCACGAAGATAGTCAGGTCTTCCTTTATATTAAATGAAGGTTTGTGGGTTTCATCAGACTTCATTATATTATATTATATTATATTATATATTTTGTGCTGTCAAATCGATAAATCATGATTAATCGCAACTAAAATAAAAGTTTGTAAATATATAATGTATGTGTGTATACATACACACACACACACACACAAACTTTTATGTTAGATGCGATTAATCGATTTGACAGCAGTAATTATATAAATATTAATTTTCAAAGCATTAAAAAAATCACATGGGCATATTTTATTATAATTTTTATTATTATAATATATACAATTTAGGTAAAAAAAGAAAAGAAAAGGTCACACCAAGAACGATAACTAAAAAGATAAGATTACGATAAAGAAAGATATAGTTCTAAAAATCGGTCTAAATATAAAAGAATAGCACTGTCCACACCACATCTATAACGATAACGATATAGAGAAACAATATCATTGGGGTCACTTTCAGAACGATTTTTCCCCCGCTGTTAAACGATAAAACACCGACAGCCAATCAGACTCCGTTCTACTTTAAAGGTTCGCGCATTTAAAATGGCGGACGACATTGCGGAGAAGTTAATCGCCGAGGTCCAGAAAAAGCCACCACTGTTTGACAAGTCAAACCCTCTTTTCAAGGATACTGAATATATGGAAAATGGATATATGGAAAATAATCGGTTATATCCTCGGAATAAATGCTGAGAAGTATTAACAATGAGATCATTATGCCAGGGTAGCAAACAGTGTATCATAAAGTTACCTCAGGGATCCAGCGCTAGTTTCGACGCTTCCTTTGAAGTTGCAGTGAAAAAGACTAGGCGTTATTTTCATTCCACTATATTGACTTCATCAGCTAAATTCACTGTTAGATTAGATGGATTTAACTAGCTATTCCCTTGAAACATAGCATTCTGAGGACATCTGCTGGTTAAAGCCGTGTAAATGCAACAAAAACAGCAAAATTAGTTGTATGGCAATTAATCGTCAGCACAAAATTCACGATTGTGACAGGCCTACTGCAAAATTAAAATGTAAATATAAGTTAATTAAATCTGGAAAAATAGCTTTGTCTTGCCTGAAAAGGTTTTATGGCCATATCCATAGTATTATGGCCTCATGAGTTTATACAAAATTATGTGTTTTTATTATATATAATGCAGTTCTAATTTAACTACAATATCCACTTGAATTGTGTTTTATTACAGAAACTGTGTGTGCATTTGTTTTGTTTTTGTGTTTCTTGACTATAGGGAACTATCATATCCAAAACTGCAATGGAAAACTACAAAGAATATGGCCCCACTCTGTTTAAGATGTCAGTGCCATTTAGTCCTGCTAAAAGACTT
This sequence comes from Anabarilius grahami, assembly GCA_003731715.1. NCBI lineage: Eukaryota > Metazoa > Chordata > Actinopteri > Cypriniformes > Xenocyprididae > Anabarilius > Anabarilius grahami. The sequence goes on along the minus strand of RJVU01075544.1, from coordinate 3,443,610 downwards.
GGCGTTCCTGAGGAGGTATCTTATAACCGATCATAATGCTGACATTTTGAAATGCAGAAACTAATCAAAGATCAGAACATAATTACTGCAGCTATTTACTGTATACTAGGCTATATAGCTGTATGTGTGAAAATAAATATTTGTGTATGTTTAAATAATATGAGATTGAAATAAATGTCTGTTCTGCTCAAATCCTTAATATTTAATATAGATAATATGTATAATAATTATATATTTAATATTTCTATCAGATATCACCTGCTGTGTGTTTCTTGCTGTCTCCGGCTGCCAGCTACATTACTGGAGCAACGCTGAAGGTCGACGCAGGACAGAGCCTCTACCACTCATTGTGGGAAATCCCAGGTACCCACATTCGAGCCGAATGAGGGCATAATAATAAATGATGTATTTGTTTTGAAATGAAGGGCGGATGTTGACTCTTACTATGGGTATGCAAATGCTTTCAGTTTCTGTTTGTGTCTCTCTGATCAGATCACAGTTCCTGGCCTGCAGCCCCCGAGGGAGAAAACACAGACACATTGAGAGAAATCATGAACATGACCAAATCCAAGCTGTGAATCCTAACAAAACAAGTCTAGACTGTCAAACAGCTGCTCTTCATCATAGCGTGGGTGGAGCACAAAAGTGTTTTTTTTTTTTTATTATTATTTTTTTTTTTTTGTGCTAGGAATTGCAGCATGTCTCGACTGTGGCCTTTGAGTGATGCTCACTGAATTTCATCATTGCATAATTAAACTCTAATAGTTCTTGAGGAACTGTGTTTAATCAATGTATATATATGTGTAATAATATGTGAATATAATTTGTAATTGTGAGATTTCTAAAAATAACATGCATCAACTGTCACTATGAGATTACAAATATGTAATGCATTGTTTTAAAAAATATATATTTTCTGTTGTAACAACTTTAAAACATTTGCATTAGTTTGCTGGGTTATTTCTGTTATGAAGTTGCTTTTTATCTAAGTAACATAAAAAAAAGAACATGCCTGTAAAAGGGTATACCAGATTTTCAAAAATATGCTCTTCACGCTTCAATTTTAGTAAATATCGTTTGAATATTTACACTATATTAAGAAAATGAACAGGTTGTTTTAACATTTTGTTATTTTCACACAAATACCCACCAAATATGTCACCATCCTTGAGGATTATGTTGACTTTTGTTAATTAACCCTCTACTGCACACGTTGATGCCACATGAAAAAAAAAAAAATTCAAAATTTTTTTGTTCATTTGGGAACATTTTATTGATAAAAAAAATTTGACCCAAAATTTGATGGTGCTTGATATTGACTCCAACACCTTACTGAACTGTTCTTTGGTACTTTCTCGACCTTTCTAATTGGTTGTAATCATTTGAAGAAAAATGTACTAANTCATCAAAATCACATTTAAAAAAAAAAAAAAAGTCAAGAAATCATTAAGTAAAAAGGGAAAAACACTTGAAAGAAATTGATTTATTGAATGTGAAACATGCATAGGTTTGTATCACGGTGTGTAATGCCATATAATGTACTACATGTAATAAGATTTCACTCTGTATGAAACTTCAAAAAGCAGTTCTTCTCTGCTGTGAAATTGTGGTGTATGTTACAATATTTGCACATCACTTTGGGTGTTCGTGCAGACACAGGAACCCTGCGTCTTCCCTTATAACACATTTTGGCCAATGTGAGGTATTCCCCAAAACATCCTCGAAAAGTACCCCTTATCACACGTTTCCCTGAGGCAATGAAAAGAAAAACTGAATTTCTGAACATGCAAAATAAAAAAAACTTCATAAAACCTGACAAAAGGCTTCTCTACACCTTCATACACACATTTTTTATGTACAGTTCATGTCATTTTAAATAAGGTTACTAAAGCAAATAACATTGCCGCCTTCTCACACCATGTGCTCCTGTGACCATGTGTCAGAACAGGACGTCCCACCTTTAAATGGTGCTTGATATTGAATCCAACACCTTACTGAACTGTTCTTTGGTACTTTCTCGACCTTTCTAATTGGTTGTAATCATTTGAAGAAAAATGTACTAAACATAGGGCTTAAGAAAACTTTCTGTTTCTGTGCTGTAGAGGGTTAAAGTGATATTACAAAAGACAGTAATACAAGTTAAATTTAATTAGGACACATGAAAAATAAAAACATTACCAATTGAAGCAATGTTCCCAAGATAACATTTAGGTTGAAATATTTTTATTAGTGAAAGGGAAAAAATTAAGTAAAATCTAGAATATTTCTTAATAAACGGCCAAGTTAGCAGCTAGGTCACAGTACTCAAGGACATGACAAAAATTTGATCTTCATCTACAACCAAAGTGGTGAAATCGGTGAAAAAATACTATAGTAATTTATAGTAAATACTATAGTAATGTACTTGAATTAATTTGTTGTGGTAATATAAACAAATTACCCAATACTGTACTAAGTTTTCCACAACTATAGGGTATATTATACCACAATATACACTACAGTTTACAGTAGTAAAACTAAAGTATACTACAGTATTTATTACAGTTTATCAGTTCACTATAGTTAATACTACAGTATGCATAGCATTCATTAACAAAGTGTTGTAAATACTATAATACATACAATATTCTACAATTCACAAAAACACTATAGTATTTACTGTAAATTACAATAGTATTTTTTCACATGGGTATGATTGAGTGATATCCAAACATGGTAGTTTTTGCTCGTGTTTCAGTTTAAAATCACGCTTTTATTATTAAAATCTTTTTTTAAGTTCATTGTCAGGGGGAATGAATGATTAATCGGTTTTGTTGGCATCTTACTCGGAACATATTTAAAAAATTGAGGCTCCCTACAGAGTGCAGGTTGCTAGGCAGAGCGCGGCATAACGCGAGCATGCGCAGTGAGCGCTGCGCGCACGCCGCTGATTGGCTAAACAATGGCATTATCTGCGTGAGGGGGGGGATGCGTTGTCCTCGGTTGGTGTGGCACTGTCCGAAAAAAATAAACCAAGAGCCGCCACAGTTACACGTGGTGAGCACTTGGGAATGATAAACTGAACTCATTAAGCAAGCGACCTGTGAAAGCATTTGTTTGGGAATTTATTGAAGGTAAGGACCGTGTATTATCACATCAGTATTGTGTAAATCATAAACAGATAGTAAGCGTGGGGTGTGACTTGATATAAACAGTGCCAGGTCCTAAAATGCGATGTAATGCAATGCAACGCAAAACAAAGTAACATAATATATAACAGCAGGCTGTTGTGATTTTTCCTCTCATACTAGAAGGCAGGATCTCAAAAGGCTGATTGACACAGCAAGCAGGTGTGTCCAGCTGCACACTGACATCATACAGGAATCTTGCTGAGTCCACAGTCATGAGTGAAGGAGCATCTGGAGACATCACTGGTTTGGAGCTGGAGGGAGTGATTGGGACAGAGGAGACCCCAGTGAACACACTTCAGAGATCAGCAGAGGAAGAGGGAACCACCACCCGGAGGAAGAAGAAGAAGAAAAAGAAAGAGATCATCTACCGCTCTGACTTGGAGGATGATGATGCTGGGGAGGGGACCTCGGCAAATGTGGATGGAACCTTTAGTCCTCCACATGATGAAGGTGAAAATATGATATATGGGGTGAACTGTATTGTGGTGTTTGTGGAAGTGCAGGGGAATTCGCCGTTTGTTTACTGTAATGGGTTAAAATAGATGATGGCACCAGCTCTAAATCACGTGTGCTTTCTATCCAGAAAACACCAGATTGAGACCATGAGTAATTGTTCTCATATTAAATTTTACATGATTTTATCCTCATTTTATGTTAATTATCTACATTTACATTTTTCCCCAGACAAATCAGAAAACGTTGCAATATCAGTGTATTATATATTTGTGCTTTCCATCCTGGAAAAGGTAGAAACATTTGTACATTTTATATACTACCATTCAAAAGTTTTGAGATGGATAGATAGATTAGTTTATTCAGGATGCATTAAATTGACAAAAAATTACAATAAATGCATTTGTAATGTTACAAAAATGTTTCAAATAATACTGTACTTTTGAATTTTCTGTACAGTTTTCACAAAAATATTAAGCAATACTAAATATTAACTGTTTTCAACATTGATAATAATAATAAGAAATGATTTTTGAGCAGCAAATGAAGGATCATGTGACACTGAAGACTGGAGTAATGATGCTGAAAATTCAGTTTTACCATCACAGGAATAAATTACATTTTAAAATATAGTAAAATAGAAAACAGTTATTTTAATTATTTCACAATATTACTGTTTTATTGTATTTTTGATAAAACACATGCAACTTTAGTGAGACTTTTTTCAGAAAATGTAAAAAAAACTTTTGAACAGCAGTGTACAGTGGTACCCACTGAAAGTATTCAGACCCCCTTAAATGTTTCACTCTTTGTTATATTGCAGCCATTTGCTAAAATCATTTAAGTTCATTTTTTTCCTCATTAATGTACACACAGCACCCCATATTGACAGAAAAACACAGAATTGTTGACATTTTTGCAGATTTATTAAAAAAGAAAAACTGAAATATCACATGGTCCTAAGTATTCAGACCCTTTGCTGTGACACTCATATATTTAACTCAGGTGCTGTCCATTTCTTCTGATCATCCTTGAGATGGTTCTACACCTTCATTTGAGTCCAGCTGTGTTTGATTATACTGATTGGACTTGATTAGGAAAGCCACACACCTGTCTATATAAGACCTTACAGCTCACAGTGCATGTCAGAGCAAATGAGAATCATGAGGTCAAAGGAACTGCCTGAAGAGCTCAGAGACAGAATTGTGGCAAGGCACAGATCTGGCCAAGGTTACAAAAAAATTTCTGCTGCACTTAAGGTTCCTAAGAGCACAGTGGCCTCCATAATCCTTAAATGGAAGACGTTTGGGACGACCAGAACCCTTCCTAGAGCTGGCCGTCCGGCCAAACTGAGCTATCGGGGGAGAAGAGCCTTGGTGAGAGAGGTAAAGAAGAACCCAAAGATCACTGTGGCTGAGCTCCAGAGATGCAGTCGGGAGATGGGAGAAAGTTGTAGAAAGTCAACCATCACTGCAGCCCTCCACCAGTCGGGGCTTTATGGCAGAGTGGCCCGACGGAAGCCTCTCCTCAGTGCAAGACACATGAAAGCCCGCATGGAGTTTGCTAAAAAACACCTGAAGGACTCCAAGATGGTGAGAAATAAGATTCTCTGGTCTGATGAGACCAAGATAGAACTTTTTGGCCTTAATTCTAAGCGGTATGTGTGGAGAAAACCAGGCACTGCTCATCACCTGTCCAATACAGTCCCAACAGTGAAGCATGGTGGTGGCAGCATCATGCTGTGGGGGTGTTTTTCAGCTGCAGGGACAGGACGACTGGTTGCAATCGAGGGAAAGATGAATGCGGCCAAGTACAGGGATATCCTGGACGAAAACCTTCTCCAGAGTGCTCAGGACCTCAGACTGGGCCGAAGGTTTACCTTCCAACAAGACAATGACCCTAAGCACACAGCTAAAATAACGAAGGAGTGGCTTCACAACAACTCCGTGACTGTTCTTGAATGGCCCAGCCAGAGCCCTGACTTAAACCCAATTGAGCATCTCTGGAGAGACCTAAAAATGGCTGTCCACCAACGTTTACCATCCAACCTGACAGAACTGGAGAGGATCTGCAAGGAGGAATGGCAGAGGATCCCCAAATCCAGGTGTGAAAAACTTGTTGCATCTTTCCCAAAAAGACTCATGGCTGTATTAGATCAAAAGGGTGCTTCTACTAAATACTGAGCAAAGGGTCTGAATACTTAGGACCATGTGATATTTCAGTTTTTCTTTTTTAATAAATCTGAAAAAATGTCAACAATTCTGTGTTTTTCTGTATGGGGTGCTGTGTGTACATTAATGAGGAAAAAAAATTAACTTAAATGATTTTACAAATGGCTGCAATATAACAAAGAGTGAAAAATTGAAGGGGGTCTGAATACTTTCCGTACCCACTGTATAATTATTCATTTGCAAATTACTGTTTAAAGTACATTTTGTTTACAAAATATAAATGTAATATATTATTAGTTATAAAATAAATGCTTGATTTCTGTAATTAGTAATTAGTGAGTGTAATTTAATTCAGGACACGGTTTTCGTGTCTGCTGGCATGGACTGTACACATCCCAGTGTTTTTCTTGTATTGCATTTCCTCTTTCTTTCCCACACAATTGACAGATTTATTTAAAAATGTGTTGTTAATGCAATATTCTCCTCTCTTTCATTCACAGAAGAAGAGGATATCCCTCCTGACAGCCGTTTCGTGACCCTGACTGGCACCATCACGCGAGGAAAGCGGAAAGGCCAAATGGTGGACATCTATATGACCCTTACAGACAAAGAGCTGAGAGACATGGCACGCTCCAAAGAGCGTCTAGATGCAGAATGCGATGGGATCGCGGAAGCCAAGCAAAAACCCTGTGCGCTGGGGGTCAGCCAGGGCCCTCATGTTCTTCTCTGGAGCCTTTCCTGCTCCCCGTTCATTTTCCTTCTCTCCTTCATCACGTCGTTTTACTACGGAACGCTCACCTGGTACAACGTCTTCCTGGTTTACAATGAGGAGCGCAGCTTTCTGCACAAGATCACGGTGTGTCCCTTGCTCATTCTGTTATATCCGGTTCTGATCATGGCGTTGTGTGTTTGTATGGGGGTGTACGTCGCCGTGACCCAGCTCTCCTGGGTGTTTGGAGAATGGTGGCTGGCGGTGAGGGACCTGGAGAAGGGCTTCTGTGGGTGGATGTGTGGGAAGCTGGGGTTGGAGGACTGTGCCCCGTACAATGTGGTTGAGCTTCTGGACTCTGACACACTCTCTGGGACCCTCCAGGGGAAGAGGATGGATGATGTTGAACACACTTCTACTTTGTGAACGCAAAAACATGGAATAACGTTCTGGGTTTAGGTGTTTCAACAGCATCTGTAGCATGCTGTCGATTTCCACAAAGATTATGTTGACTTGTCAATCAGAAAAAGCAAACTGAAGAGTCAAAATGATTTTCGATAGCATAACTTGTTTTCAGTCCTGAGCATTAAAGGGATAGTTCATCCCAAAATGAAAATTCATTCATTATTTTCTCATCCACATAATGTTACAAAACTACATGACTTTTCTTTCTTCTGTGGAATATAAAAGAAGATATTTTGAAAGAACCAAACCATTTTGTTCCTATTGATTACATATGGACAGAAAAAAAATCTTCTTTTATGTTCCACAGAAGAAAGAAAGTCATACAATTTTGGAACTGCATGAGGGTGATAAAATGATGACAGTTTTCATTTTGGGATGAGCTTTAAGACAAGTCTTCATTTTGCACATTTTTATTGATTTGTACATGTTGCTAGGGAATCATCTATGATTTAGTCATATACTGTAAAATTTTACAAAATCAATGAAAAACAGGGCAAAGTTACTCTAAGAATTCAGCACATTATCTTTCCATATCAAATGTAAGGAATAATGGATTTTGAGGTTTTAATGCTATACAAATTCATGCCAAAAACAAATTTTGTTGATGCAGAACATAAATCAAACTATTTTTAAAGGGTTAGTTCACCCAAAAATGAAAATAATGTCATTAATTACTCACCCTCATGTCGTTCCACACCTGTAAGACCTTTCATTCATCTTTGGAACACAAATTAAGATATTTTTGATCAAATCTGATGGCTCAGTTAGGCTTGCATTGACAGCAATAACATTGCCTTTTTCAGTGCCCAGAAAGCTACTAAAAACATATTTAAAACAGTTCATGTGACTACAGTGGTTCAACCTTAATATTATAAAGCGACGAGAAAATTTGTGCACCAAAAATAACAGAATAGCGACTTTATTCCACAATATCTAGTGATGGGCGATTTCAAAACAGCTTTATGAATCATTTGCTGCCAGAGTCACGTGAACTATTGAAGTTTCAAAACACTTATGACGTAACGAAGCCTCGTTTACTGAAGTCATGTGATTTTGGCGCTCTGAACCACTCATTCGTAAAGCTTCGAAGCTTCATGAAGCAGTGTTTTAAAATCGCCCATCACTAGATATTGTTGAATAAAGTTGCTATTTTGTTATTTTTGGCACACAAAAAGTATTTTTGTTGCTTCATAACATTATGGTTAAACCACTGTAGTCACATGAACTGTTTTAAATATGTTTTTCTGTGCATTGAAAAAGGGAGTGTTATTGCTGGCGATGTTGGCCTCACTGATCCAGATTTGATCAAAAATATCTTAATTTGTTTTCCGAAGATGAACGAAGGTCTTACGGGTGTGGAATGACATGAGGGTGAATAATTAATTACAGAATTTTCATTTTTGGGTGAACCAACCCTTTAATTAATTAAAAGGTGCAATAGGGAGGTTTTCTCATTTAAGTTTACATAGTACATACATAAAACTGCATAAATGTGCCCAAAATGGTCACTATAGTAAGTTCAGGGCTCTCAAGTTTGATTTGGCTGAAAATTCAAGGCTTCCAGATTGTATCCTTGCATGTTTACAGAGAAAAGAATGTTTGGCAGATATGCTACTTAGGCTACATGCTCAAACTACATATTTTCCAGATATATGCCTTGTTAGGATAGTGTTACTGTCAGTGATCTTAATCAGTCAGTTCTGCTCTGATATGGTGATCAAAAGCAACTATAGCTATATATCAAACCATCAGATTCATCAGAGTAGAAGAGTGGAGCACAACTGATGAAAAAAAATACAATTGCAGGTTACATGCAAAAGAACATTGTTTTCGTTTTCAACCACAGAATTCAATTTGTGTACCTTTAATGACATTTTTATGTACAGAAGTTACCCTACAGAATCTGAGACTGAAACTAGTTAGTTCAAATAGTTGTAGCTACGAATATCTTTGAAATCAAATCGTCATGACAGTATATCATGTTACCTCTCAGTGATTTGAAGTATGTTACGTATTTACATTTGTCATGCATTTCACACATTTCACACAGCTGATAAACATCTGTTTCCTCTCGTATGATGTTCTCAAGCTATCTGATGGATACTTGCACTTGAACCAGGCACTAAACAACAGCAACATTTTACTCTAAACAGACAAAAGAACTTTTACACTTTGTGATTTTACACTTTATATACTTTTATTATTATTATTTTTAATATTCTGTTTGTATGTCCCAAATCACTGAACTGTTGTGTTAGTGTTTGAAAGTGTGGTGCTTTGTATTTTCACAGTTGTAACAACAATGGTGCTATAATAGTGTTCACCAAGGATATCAGCCATTAAAAACCACACACATTAAGGATAATGGTTCTGTTGTCCCAGAAGATCATATTACAATTTAAAAACCTTTTTAACAGGAAATTCACAGATTATTGGGCACATATCTGGCGGTGTCTGGTCAAAAACTCAACTCCTATAGATAGTTCAGCTCTGACAAGGAGATACGAATCATAGTACTCATCTCCTCTTAGTGTACAATCATCATTTATAACTTTATCTGTTGTTTATGGAGGCATACCGTTGTATTGTAAAATAATTAAATGCAGGGTTCCCACGGTCATGGAAAACCTGGAAATGTCAGGGAAAATTAAAATAGTTCGAAAATTCATGAGAATGAATGCAAATTTCTGTAGTGAAGTCTTATCCCATAAAAAATGTGGGGACCCTGTAAATTGCCTGAGATCTATGCATCTGATCTGCATAATTTGAAGTCAGTATGTTAAAAGAAATGTGAAATATGACAATATTGCTAAAAAGTTTATATCTGAAATAAATCTGTTTGCTTCAAAATATGCAAGTATTAGAAGCTCTTAAATTATACTGTATCAAATCTGCAAATAAGCAGGTTTGATGTAAACCTCCTTTTTAAAGGAGTAATTAGGAGTAATTATCAATAGGTTCAACCTGTTGCACAAGATATTCTTTGTGCTTTTCGTTTATCTTTGGGAACCTTTCCAACTGCTGTGCTGTAGGCTACAATAAACACTCATCATGCCGCTCATAATACAAGACCTTGACCCTTTTTTTGGCAGTTAGGTCAGCCTTAAACTGGTCTACAAAGAACACTTGAATGACATTATATATTGTCTTCTGGCACAAAGTAGCCTGTTTTTCTGTAAACATGGTTTCAAAGCACAAACTTTTTTTTTTTTAATGTATATAGCATGAACTTGATGAAAGTTTTGTTTTCACACTTATGCACCGGGTGTAGCCTATACCACAGTTATTTAATTTTCACCAATTTTTAATAAAGAATTTTTATCTCATTTGTTGTTTCAGTAGTTTTCCTTTCAGACTTAGTCAAAGTTTTTGCAGCTCTCACCCAGTGTTAAAGGTGTGCCTCAGTGCTATTTAACTACCAAACATTTTTTTAAATGTTCTCATTGTTGCCTGTCAACAAGTATCTCCTCCCGTCTGACCCTCCTTTTAGCCAGATTCAACCGGTCTGCTACAGAATCAGCACTAATGAAGTGTAATGTGAGGAAAGTTAGCCTAAATCGCCTACTCATCATAATTCTGTCGGAGCAAATAGTGAATGAATGACCTTAAGCGAAACTCTAGACTTGAGATACTCTTGAGGGAAGGAGTGGCTTGGGTCGGTTACTTTCGTTTTTGCTCTTCGGAGACAAGATGAAACCACACAGCGTCAACGGTAATACACTGTCTTTCTTTCAGTTCGTTATAACGGAATGATTTTAATAATAGTTTATGCTTTATACTTAGTTTATTTATAGTATAAACTCAGTATAAATCATTTGCATATTTGCACACGTATCAGTCAAAAGCAAATTGAGCTCGCGCATGACGTAGAGATCAACACGGGTAAATAACGCTAGTTTGTCGCTATATAATGGCGTAGTTTGTGCTTTTCGAATGTAACTTATTTTAAATGTGGTAACAGATGTTGGCATTTAAATATTAGCTCCTCCCTATAGGCTAACATTAAATGGACACGTGTACGCTTTGTTCACATAGTAAACCATTCTTTTGAGTCGGATCTTTCAAACGAATCAATTGAACCTTAAAGTGATGATGTAAGGTCTGTTTTGAAAATGATTCTTTGGAACGAACAGTTCCAAAGAACTAATGATCACTGCTTTAAACATGCCAGGAATGTTTGCGTGGGTGAGTTTCCTGAAAGTGAATTAGGTAATGCGAGTTAGGCTACTGTGGAAACGTAATCCGGTCTCCTTGTTTCCCGGGAATCCCCTTCCAATTATTTAGTTAGAGACATTTCGCTTTTGAAATTGATAAGCCTACTAGATTCTGTTCGCAAAATCGTGAAGTATGTTGTCCAATGGAAAAAATCCCCCAAGTGGTCAACCCATACGTTACCACTTCTTTACGTAGATGTTTAAATGCAATGTATTTATTGGGGATACCCAGGTACTTTCTATTAAAGGCGTGGTTTCATTTTAAACTATCATCTTTCTTTGTTCCGACTTTCTTCTTTCTTTTTCTTATAGTGTCCCCAGGAGATAAGCCTCTCTGCAGGCATCACCAGCAAAGCTTTTGTCCTTCTAAACTAAGGACACTGAAGGCGAGTAAGGCTCTTGCAGTTGTCTTCCATTTGTTCTCATTCATTGTGGAAAAATTGCTTTATGTTATTTGTGCTTTGTCATTTACAGGTCTAAATCCAAAGTGGCTATTGATTTCTACAAGAATGTGATGAATGAGGCTACAGTGGGTTTTTTCCTCACTGTCAAGATAAATGCAATTTTCATTGAAGAATTTCTAAAAAAAAAAAAAAAATTGTTTTTTAAATAATCATACAAATACCTCTGTCCTTTTTCTACTTTTTCCCGGACTAGACAAAAAGATGTTTAAAATGCATAAAATGTCCTACTCCCAGCTTTTAAAATGACCCAAACTAACACCTGCAGCATCTATACAGGATCATACAGTAAAATGGCAGATGGATTTTCAATTATGGTTAACAGTGTGACCACATCTCTTAACAACGAGGAGTGTAGGACACTTCTGTACCTTTGCACGGATTTGTTCACCAACAGCTGTGTGGAAGATCTGAGAGGAGCTTTGCTGGCCTTCGCCAAACAGAAACAGAATCAAGCAGGTCAATCTCAGGCTGGTGATGCCTTGCTGATGGAGCTCATGTTCCGAATGAAGCGCTTTGATATCCTAAAGAAAGTTTTTGGCACCAACAGACAACAGGTAGAAGGAAGTCTGCAGAGGGGAGGCGTCCTCTCAGATTACAGGTAATTTATCATATTAATTCTTGCATGTCTGAGAAAGAAAAAAAAACCCATGTGGTGAAAATATGTATGGTAACGAAGTCTTATTTAAGAGCCTGACATTTGTTTTTGGGGTTATTAGAACACTCTCTTGGGAAAAACCAATGCAGAAATACCCGTGAGTGTTGTTTTCATCCATCTGAAAGTTGATCGCATTTATTTACACAGGGTTCTAATGGCAGATGTGAACGAAAACCTGGAGAAGGAGGAGTTACAATCTCTTATATTTCTCCTGAGCAGTATCCTGCCCAAGGAAAGAATGGCTAGAGCTACTGTAAGACTGGAGAATTATATGTTTAACCTTCACAATGTTTGTACTAAAATAATAATAATACACTGAATATGCATATGGCATGATCCAAAATCTGCTACTTTTCTGTGATGTTATGTGCATGTTTATCTCATGATTGTTCCATTGGATTTCTAATAGAGCTTTCTAGATGTGGTGGTGGAGTTGGAGAAGTTAGATGAAGTATCTTGTGATAAAGTAGACCTGCTTGAACAGTGTTTGGGGAACATAAAGAGATTTGACCTTGTCAAAAGGATTCAGGCCTACAAGAATAGAGGTCAGTTATTTCTGAGATCACTCTTGTTTGGTCAGCTGCTTGTCAGCAGATAAAAATATGCTGATTTGATTATGCAAAACCTAATTCTGATATTGAAACATGCATTTAAAAAAAAACATGTAGCTCTTAAAAGATTTGTTCACTTTAAAATGAAAATGACCCCAAGGTGTATATGACTTTCTTCTTTCTGATGAACACAATCTGAGTTATATTAATAAATATCCTGAGGTGTCCAAGCTTTATAACGGCAGTGGACAGGACCAACGAGTATGAAGCTCAAGAAAGTGCATCCATCATCCATTATATACATCCTCCACACGGCTCCAGGGGGTTAATAAAAGCTTTCTGAAGTGATGTGTTTGCGTAAGAAAAATATCTGTATTTAACAAGTTATAAAGTAAATATCTAGCTTTTGCCAGACCGCCTTCACCGAATTCAACATAGGAAGAAAGTGTAAAGCCTCTCGCAGTTCAAAATGCTTATGCTACGTCCTACGCCTTCCGTATTCAACTTAAGGACGTTTTTTTGTTAGCTGAATATGGAAGGTGGTCTGGTCTTCTTGAGCTTCAAACTCATTGGTCCTGTTCACTGCCATTATAAAGCTTGGATGCCTCAGGATATTTATTAATATAACTCAGATTGTGTTCATCAGAAAGAAGAAAGTCATATAGGATGGGTTGAGGGTGAGTAAAGCTTGGGGTCAATTTCAATTTACAGTGAACTAATCCTAGAACATTTTATACATTATAATTGTACTATGCTTCATTTTACTTGCAAAAGTACCTCACTGTCTTAAAGTTAATTTTCAAAACCAAAGTTTATTAAAAAAACAACAACAACAACAACAAAAAAACATGGTTCTTATTTAGTAGATTTTTTTTTTTTTAATATCATAAGTAAATAATAAAAAAGGATACATAATTAAATCAACAAAATGTATTTACTCAGGTCCGAAAATACCATGTGGAGAAACTAAAGTTCAAAATACCTTTAAGGTAAGACATTTTTAGAAATAATTTTCTTATAAATTCTCAATAGATAGATACAGTATGTTAAATGGTTAAACAACTTTTACTCACTGTTTCTCTATATTTTTTCATTTCAGTTCAGCACTGTGAAGTGTCAGTCATCAGTTAATCAAGGGAGACGACAACAATGCTGTTCTCAAGGTGATTTTGATCATTTCGCAGTGTTAACTTTTTGCTTTACTTTAGATCATATGGATAACCTAACAGACTTGCCTATGGTCTTTTTTCTTTTAGAGTTTAAAAATTTGAAGCTTTCAGTGCCTGAAACAGGAACACAATATCAACAGGTAAGAAATCAGCTTCTCAGTAACTATTCATCATGGCAAAGCCTAGCAATTTTTCTGATGGTTATTTTATTTTTGAGTAGGTTATAAGATATTCCTTCCACTGTCTGTATATCTGCTAGGCTTTTGTGGAGGAGTATCAGATAAATCCTGAGCAGAGAGGCCTGTGTGTGATAATTGACTGCGTTGGCTTTGATGGACGTAAGTGTGTGTCATAAAGTGTGTGATATAGGTTTTGTCCTTTTACCATTTTTGAATGTTATAATCATTATAGTGTCATTTACCTCATCTGTTTTTGCCACGTTGGTTTGTTACGTAAACTTGTTCTCAGAAAAACCACAAAATGTCATCATAACTCTTCATGCCCTCAAGGGAAGGCTGTTAAATGGGATTTTTCAAAAAAAAAAATCCACCAACGATTTTCTAAAGAAATAGCCATTTTCCCTTTAATTACAAATGAGGAAATATCAGGATTTGCGTTATAATGCGCTCTTGTACAAAACCTCTGCGTTTAATCGCCTACATTTGTTTGTGTCCTTTCAGAGATTTTGAATCAGACATTTGAGTGTCTGGGTTTCATGGTCATTTTCCACTCTCTCCTGGGTCTGAAAGAAACCCAGAAAGTCTTGGAAGACCTGACCCACAACAGGAGCCTTCGGAGAGTCAACTTCTTTGTCTGCTGCCTCATTAGCAGGGGAACAGACAATCATCTGTTGGCTACAGACTCTAACAGCCTTGGCTTCAGGCTGGAGGATCTCAGGCAGCTTTTCAACCCAAATCAGTGTCCCTCTCTGGGTGGCAAACCCAAACTCTTCTTCACCCAGATCTACAGTACCACAGAAGCCCCTCTAACAGCCTCAATGGATGACGAATTCCTTGAGACAGATCGACCAAAATGCCATTATTCTAGGCGGCAGTGTGCGGACACGAGGACTGTCCCACAGTCAGCGGATGTCCTTTGGAGCGTGTGCACAGCAGAGGCAAAACTGCTGGAAGGTTCTGGCCACCAGTCGGTTTACCTGCATGCATTAAACTCTGCCTTATTGAGGGGACATGAGAGGTACTTTATGAACTTTTTACCAGCTGTCTTAAAGAGCCACTGTTCTCTATGAATCAGTCCATTATTGCTTGTGGGCAGACATTTCAAACTGCAGTAACTGTAAAAAACACTGTACATTTCAATTTCACTTTCCCTTTTGTTGTTGGAAGTTTCACTCAAAAGAAACAATACTATAATTAAAATCCCCTTATTCTGTTTTTTGTCCCCCTTAAATTTGCAGAAAGACGCCTATATTGGATATCATGACGGAAGTGAACAGAAACGTGTTTAGTCACAATCAGCAGAATCCTGAGAAGAAGTATCAGCTTCAACACTCTCACACACTACGGAAGAATATTTACTTGTAACACTTAATGTGTGCAACACAACATCAACTTCTTTTTTTCTTTGTCTTTCTTGCCCAGGCACTCTACTTGTTTTAAAATAGAATTGTTTGCGCACAAAACTGTCCATATAGTGAATAAGTACGCATAGCTAGATACTACTATCAAATGTTCTCATTATTTTATATTTTATTATATATTTGTATTTTATTTATTTGTGAGTCTTTATCCTCTGTGGCAGCAACTGTGTTTAACCTAAAGTCATTAGTCAAGCTAAATTAAGTTTATTTCTATAGTACTTCTCAAAATACGTATTGTGTCAGAGCAGCTTTAAAGAAAACCATGGCTAGATGCTCCAAAGAAGAAAAGCAAAGTTGGCTGTGGCAGGGAAATCAACTCTAGGAGATGTTTAGGTGAAGAGCGAGAAGAGCTTTGTGAGGAACTAGACCTGGCATGACAATGAATGTACATGTGATTAAATATAGTTACATCATATGTTGTAGTAATGTTCATTGAATACATTTGTTATATGTAAGCTAAGTTTAGAGTATCTTACATTGCATCCTCTTAAAATGTCCATCTTTTTCACAATTGTGTACACATGTATAATAGTATCCTTGAATAATATCCTCTGAATATCCTTATTGTCTCCTAATTGTAATATTCTAGGTATCAGTATGCTGGAGTTTTGTGACCTTAATGAGCGACAGTAGCATGATAGATTTCTCGAATACTGAGTAGATAAACCATTATTTTAGGGCTTTAAATTTGAGTTGATTTTCTGTATCTGTTAAGAGCTCGAGCTACTGCTACTAGCTGCTAGTCTAACAATAGTTGAGTGTAGCTGCGGTTTTATATTATCTTTTTATCCACAATTATGTATCATTTGTAATTTTATAATATATCCAGTTAAACCAGTCACATAACTTTAATATCAGATTATTTAAACATATATCTACTTGTAATTAAATCACTTGCCATATCCATGTAATTCATAACCTTTTTTCATCGCTTCAGAGATAGGTAGCCTACTAACTGGTCTTGTAGAATTTCATTGAAGGAACTTGATTTGTATTTGCAAATGATCAACAAAATGCGATTAAGTGCGTAAAGGCAGGAAAATTGTGTAGTAGGAGGAGTATTATGATTAATGTCATGACCTCAATGTAAGGATATGCCATCTCGTGTTTTACTTGAGATACTACAAATAAAATACCAGGTTTGGTTATATATACTTGGAATTAGAGGTTTGATTTCTTGTCTTTTCTTTCTTCAATAATTTTATCTCGCGAGCTTAACACGTGTCACTTGTCGCCACCTACTGGTATAAAAAAAATAACCTGCAAAGAGAATGTCAACGAATCTATTCAGCGACTGACTACATTTAAACGAATCGATTCGTTGGAATGATAAAAATCCCCACCACTAGCAAATACAGCTGACGTTAAACAACTTCGCCCATTTTAGATTTGTTGACAGTTGCCAACAAAAAGACATTGAAAAATGTAAAACTGCTTTGATGAACATGAAGGCCCATCTTTGAGACCAATGTTTGATTAGTGTAAAATTTGACAAATTTAAGTTATAGCCTAAGTAGTCTACTAACGTGTATATGCAAATTTTATTTTGTTGTCAGTTCCAAATGAGATCTTGCCTAGCCTACTGAAAATATTTAGGTGAGAGGATGAGAAAAGGGTGCGTGAACTCAAATATTCAGTAGGCCTAACCACTAGCTTATATTTTCCCCTCCAGCAGGGGGCGCTTAAAGTAAATTTAAGAAAGTAGGTTTTGAATTTAACTTTGCTTACAGTGTTTTAGAAACTACATTTACAGCACAGTGACTAGTATGTTTTAAAACTAGACTTTGTTCAACAGTTTCACCGCTTGCGACACTTAACCATATCTTTCGGCAGAAATGAAACTTGACAGGCTTTACCCTTTTTCCAGTTTGCAGAAAAGTGAAATTAAAACTCGTGTTTTCTCCACAATTCAGCCAATATATGAAACAATCCTTACGCAACCATTTTTGCACTAATATTAGATCATAGCCATTTTCATATATTGTGTGAGAAAAGAGGTGGTTTTTGTATTTCATTAAAAAAACAACAACATTGATGTGTTCATATTTTAGGCTTTTATTTTTTCCAGTTCAGAAAGTGTGATTTTGCACAACAAAAAAACTTACTTTTATACGAACTTGATTTGAGGTGGTCATTTAATTGAGCATTAGAAGAAAAATTAAAAGAAATATCTAGGGAAAAGAGTTAAAGCAATTCAGTTCATGAAACATGGAAGATAAATATTTAAAATGGGAAAAGCTCCTCAGAAAACATTGGTTGTTAAAATTAGACAAGCTTATACTTTTGTTTCACAGCCTTTCATTTGTGTCATATTCAACACAGCATCTATCCTTCCTGATTAAGGTAAGAGAATTCCATTATCCAGAATCCAATATATATATATATAAATAAATGCTAGTGACTATAATTATAGGTAAGTAGTGGTTGGTAATATCAAAATAAAAGCATGTGAAACTAACATCTTAAGAAACAAAATCTTTATAGATGAAACTGCTGCAGTTTAAAAAAAAACTTTGGCTCAGTTGTCAGCTGATGGAAGTCAGGCTTCTCACGACTTTATCATTGTGAAACCAAAATGGTAGATGTAGATATGGTATGCTTTTATAAGCAATGCCACTTTTTATTTTCTTTACGATCAGTCTTCCTTCCTCTTCTGTGTTTTTCTACAGCAGCGTCTCCAGCACAGCGCACAATATTTAAATGTTGCTAGAGTTACTATCAGTACAATAAAAAGCAGGAAGCCAATCACATCCAGACTGTGGTACTGAAGCCAGTTGAGGTCATGGGCAGCAGGTCTCAGATGGTCTGCCCCCTTGTGTCTCATAACAAACTCTGTCCAGTAGACTGCGAGATCCAGGGGCTGCATGGGACGGTCATTGTGTATGGCCGACAGCTTCTCCATTCTTTGCTTATAGCTACAGGAGACAGCACGAGAGATGCATTGAGATTTTGAAGAAAAAAAAAGATGTTAAAAACAGTCAAACTCTCACCTGCTGTCATTAATAACTGTGTTGAGAGCATCGAACAGTGTTTGTGCAGTGATGTCATGGATGCTGAGGATCACTCCCACCCCTCGTGTTGCCATGCGGTGCACGTTGTCACCCTGGTCACCAAACAGGGGAATCATCACCATTGGCACACCATGACAGATGCCCTCATAGATTCCATGCGTCCCACCATGAGTGATAAAGGCTCTTGCTTTGGGGTGACCTTTAATAAATGACAAGAATTAAAGTCACTTCTTGCTTTTGACAGGACTGGCACATATGGTGATGATAAAGGCAGTGTTAAAGGCTTAAGTTCACACCAAAATTCTGTCATTAATTACTCACCCTCATGTCGTTCCACACCCGTAAGACCTTCATTCATCTTAGGAAAACAAATGAAGATATTTTTGATGAAATCCGAGAGGTATATGACTCGTTCATAAACAGCAATTTAACCACTTTCAAGTTCCAGAAAGGTATTAAAGACATCGTTAAAACAGTCAACGTGACTGCAATGGTTCAACCTTAATTTTATGAAGCGACGAGAACACTTTTTTGTGCAGAGGCAGAGGCTGTTCACGTGAGCACCACGATGCATTCGTGTGATTCTGACGCAGGAGCCGGACAATAATGAGTCGGCGTTCTGACAGAACCTGGAGGCACTGAACGTAAACAACGAATGAGAATGACACAGAAGAGAAGATATTGTTGAATAAAGTCTTTCTTTTTGTTTTGTTTTTTGTGCACAAAAAGTATTCTCATCGCTTCATAAAATTAAGGTTGAACCACTGCAGTCACGTCGACTATTTTAACGATGTCTATTACCTTTCCGGACCTTGAAAGTGGTGGTTAAATTGCTGTATACGAGTCATATACCTCTCAGATTTCATCAAAAACATCTTTATTTGTGTCCCGAAGATGAACGAAGGTCTTACGGGTGTGGAACGACATGAGGGTGAGTAATTAATGACAAAATTTTCATTTTTGGGTGAACTAACCCTTTAAAGGGATAATTCATCCAAAAATGAAAATTAATCTACTCACCCTTAACACAAAAGAAGATATTTTGAAGAATATGGGTAGCCAAACAGTTCATGGTATACAGTTCATAGTATGGAAAAATGGAAGTCAATGGGGCCCATCAACTGTTTGGATACTGACATTATTCAAAATATATTTTGTGATGGCAGAATTATAATTTTTGGGTAAACAATATCTTTAACATGGGGTCCAAAAGTCTGGCTGAGTTTTTAAAATTTATTTTTAATTAATTAATTAGAACTATATTAAATTTTTCTTTAATTCAACTTTTCACTCAAATTGTTGTGGTGATCATATGATTTGTAATAAAAAAAAGTGTATTAAATTAGACACAAAATGCAAAATAGAGCTCCCTAGCAGCCTTAGACCTTTGGATCCTATTGTATAATGCTTCAGTTTGATTTGTTCAAAAAATGTTTTAAGATCCTCATACGTCATTTGTTAATTTTTGCAGGAATTTGAATTGAATTTCATGAGATCAATAGGTGTACAGCCTAGAGCACCCTTTTCATTTAAAATTTCCCAGTTTTTACATAGCTGACCAGACTGCTCATTGTTCCAGCATCAGTGCCAATATAACCACAGTTAATAGGATTAGCTAACATTATGAGTCTGAATGGGTTCTGCTCTCCAGTCATTGCAATCATACCTGACATGCCAGACAAATTACAGACTTTACACAGTTTGTTTAACAAAGCTGCTTCTGTGTTCTCGGTTTAATGATCCATGTTGTAGCTGGAATCTGTGGTTGGCTGATCCTTAACTAATCACACAAGGGATAAGCCGAGTGAATCCCTGGATTTCACAATAATAAATTTACCCCCTCACACACTTCTGGAAAGACAAACAGATTTCTAACCAAAATGAGTGCTTAAAGGGATAGTTCACCCAAAAATGAAAATTATTCCATGATTTACTCACCCTCCAGCCATCCTAGGTTTATATGACAATCTTCTTTCTGACGAAGACAATCCGAGATATATTTAAAAATATCCTTAGTCCTCCAAGGTTTATAATGGTTGTGAATGGTAACCAACATTCTGAAGACAGAAAAAATGCATCCAATCCATAAAAAAAAAGTAATCCATACAGCTCCAGGGGGTTAATAAAGGCCTTTTGAAGCGAAGGGATGTGTTTTTTTAAGAAAAATATACATATCTAAAACTTTCTAAATTCAAATATATGAGCTTCCGGCAGACGACCGTACGCATATTGCAAACGTCAATTTGGGCGGAAGAGCAACCTTTGACCCGAACGCAATGACGAACGTGGAGGCGAAGAGGAGAGAGCAAAACACAACACTAGTCACAAATTAGAAGTCTAAAACGAGAATTTTTAAAGAGAAATGTCAGAGGATTTCAATATATAAGGGAAGAGGAGCTTCAGTTTGTTGCCCAGCCGTATTTGTTTGAAACGTGAGAGGCGTCTAAGCTTACAATACTCCAACATCCTGCGTCATACGTCGCGTCACGGGTTACTCATTTGGCGCAAGTCAACTTGATCATTCTGTGTTCGGTCGTTTACCGGAAGCTCGTTATTCGAGTTTATAAAGTTTTATATATGGATATTTTTCTAACAAAAACACATCCCTTCGCTTCAAAAGGCCTTTATTAACCCCCTAGAGCTGTATGGATTACTTTTTTTATGGATGGATGCATTTTTTCTGTCTTCAGAATGTGGGTTACCATTCACAATCATTATAAACCTTGGAGGACTAAGGATATTTTTAAATATATCTCTGATTGTGTTCGTCAGAAAGAAGATAGTCATATACACCCAGGATGGCTTGAGGGTGAGTAAATCATGGGATAATTTTCATTTTTGGGTGAACTATCCCTTTAACTTCAAATAAATGGTTACACTTTATTTTGGTGGTCTACTTTAGACACTCTACTAACTATAAGTAACTTTGCAACTACATGTCAACTAACTCTCATTAGAGTATTAGTAGACTGTTAGGTTAGGGTTAGTAGAATAAGTTGATATGTAGTTGCAAAGTTACTTATAGTCAGCAGAATGTCTGTTGGGGGACCATCACAATAAATTGTTACCAAATAAATAGTTCCAGCCTGGAAAAAGAGTATTTGAGAAACAAATACAATTATTACACAAATTCTTTGATTTCATAGATCTACAATTAGGTTTCTAGATCTGTACTTCCCTACTGATTATTAAAACAGAGTCATACTTTTGGCTGCAGAGGAATTTCAACATGATGTATGGTATGGGAAAAGTGCCTAAAGGTACTCATTGCACAGCTAAAAGAAAATGAATCCACACCCGGATGGACAATATATGTATGCTTAGCAAAAAAACAAAAAAAACAGATCAGAGGAACTCACCAAGCAAGTCATTCTGTGGAAGCCACTTCATCAGCTTGACGTTTTCAGGGACATTATCAGGCATCTCACCCGTATACCGCCACAGAACCTAGAAAATGTGACATTCAGCAGATAATTTTTATCCAGAGCAACTTGCAGTACAATGGCGCAAAAGATTACTCCTCTTGAAACTAGTTTATGGACACAAGTTATACAATAGTAAAATAATCTTAATGCAGTTTATGAATCACCTCTACTCACAGCTGAACCAGCTTACCAGACTAGATCTTTAACGACTACCTTAGAAGTACCTTTTGTCTGTAATAATTTTAAATGCAATTATGTGGACACTTATGCTATTTAATGCAATAAAATTCATAATTTACTGAATATCAAACCAAATGCCTCTGCAAACAATTGAAACAAAAAGTGCATTTTATCACATTTTAGATTTTTCAAGTTTGACAAACAGAAAATATCAAAATACTCTCAAAAATATATTTAATTTTATAATGTAAAACCTATATTTATTTTTGTGAAATATTTTGCCATGTTTTGGGGTCACATACTAACTTAGTATAGGCTTAGGGAATACTCATGCACTTTTAGAGTTGCTAAAAAGTGACTACACGATTCATTACCAAGTAAAGATCTTTAAAATGTAATGGGAAGCTCTTGCTGACAACAGATTTGTGGTTGATCTAATAGAAATACTATCCACTCCAGTAATTCCCCATCCTGCAGAGTGCCAGATCCCAGTTTCAGCACGCATGATAACTTTAATGAGAACAAGATGTTCTCCTGGACCTCCTCCCCAGCTATAGCTAAAGCTCTGCGTGCAGCCTCCACTTAGTTTTACACTTAAACACGCAGGGAAAACAAGTGGGTAAGCGCAATCATAAACCCTACAATCCTTAACTGAGAGATGACTGAACATCTGGGATGCTTAACAGAATAGACTCAGGTCACGCACCACATTGTTTGCACAGGAGGTGTGGCTCTAAAAGCCTGGCATTAGTAAATGTGTGTAGTTCAAAGGATTATTTTACACCTTGTTTGAACACTGCCCCACTGCCAAGACCCATTTCCCCCAGTATGTTTTTTCTTAAATATATGCTGTTCCAACTTCTTTCTTTCTTTCCAAATTCTTTCTTACCCTCTGTGGAATCATACTGAAGGCCTTGAAGAAGATGGCAGCTTTTTCTTTTGGCATAGAAGATACCAGAGAACCCAGAGTGAACACCACAATACCATGCTCTCCAGAACCCTGGACAAATTCCTCAACCTCCTGCAAAAGACAGACAAGAAGTCAGAGAATAAGAAGCCAAAATTAAATAATGTCCATGTGACATGCATAACTCAATATTGTAAACTAGACATAGAGCAGAGAGAAAGCATGTTTTCATTATGTATTCACACAGCTTCATAAGCAAGGCCCATGTTATCCCTTAATCAACACTGTAGCATTCTTGTTTCTGTCCCCACGGAAGGGAGGGAGGCTGACAAAGAAAATAACAAAGAGGGAAAGCAAAGGAGGAGGTTGCGTGCCAAAGAATACAGTGAGCACATCGTGTTGCCTTAGGTTACCAATGCCCTGGAGAGGGGTGTCATATTACCATGGGTTATTTTTGTATTTGGGTAAACATAATGCATGTTAGGGCAAAGCATCAATGTCAAAACTCAAAAATGGTGCCCATATTCCCAGAACCGACACCAACTGACCCCAAACCTAGTACTAGTAGTTACTCACTACCGAACATGTTTAAGAACTTATATTACCAACAAATTTATAAAAAGCAAAGACCTCATTGTACAACTTCATTTTTTTAGTATATTTACTTATCTTGACCAAATCCAAAAGATGATCAAAAAGGCACCTCTGGTGACTTACTGCAGAAAGTATGGCACTCTTCTGACAGTTGATGCCCCCGATGAGAACCATATTTGGCATGAGAGGTCTGGGGTACTCAAATGTAAAATCATATCTAAACAACCAGATAGCTCCGCGGCTTAGGATCTCCTGGTACGTCACATCCGCATCCAGGTATCTTGCAGCAAGCTCATCAAAACTGGCGTACATTATTCGACACAGCACCAGCTCCACTCCACTCATGACAAAATTCTGAATGCGCTCTACAAAGGTCATTTTGTCAGTGCTGCCAGACTGAAACCGAGGTACGTAAGATGGAGGAGAAGGACACTGTAAAGCCAACATGTCAAGGCCGCAAGGCATGCCACGCAGGAAGTAGACAGCAGGAAGACCTAGCGAGGAAGCAATAATAGGTCCACAGGGCAGGAAGGGATCGGTGAGAACCAATTCAAAGTTCTCCTTCTTTAGCTTCTGCATCAAAGGTTCATTGTAAAGCAGCGACTCGCATCCTTGCACCTGCGATCCCGTGAAGTTCATCAGCCGCTCCAACTGGACAATGATGTCCATCATTGCAGGACTACGCTTGAACACCCCTTGCTGAAATCCTTTCAAAACGGTGGACAGATCCTCCTTGGAGAAGCTCACCGGAAAGGTTTCGGTGCGGAACAGCTCTGAACTCTGGATTAAGATGTTGGTCTCAGGCACGAGGACTAGGATGTCATGGCCTCTCTGGGCCAGTTCCGTCGCCAACACCTTCATGCTAAGCCAGTGGCTGCCTTCAACAGGCATGACCAGCACCCGACCACCCTGCGCAGGCCTCAGCCAGGAACCCAGCCAGAGCAGCAGCAGCCCTGAACCCAGCCCCCACAGCCAGCCCTCCTTCAGCATAACTGGGTCTGCCTAAGATCAGACACAAGCACTGAAAGAAAAGGAGTGGACAAAACTCCTCCTCCAGGAAAAGGGGCTGTGTTTAGACTCTCTCATGTGTGACTGAGAAACAAGAGTGTGAAAGGAGGAACAAGAGGGGACGACAGTTGCCTGTGTTTTGGGTTGCAGATCATGCAAATTTTCCTGTCAGGATGGCAGTTTCGCAAAAAACATTTCCTGAAAGGAAAAAAGTGCTTTGGGGGCCGGCAGAGTGTTAGACAACATCCCATTAAATAACATGAATTTAGACAAATCAAGAAAAGACAGCACTATTACATAGTCATAAACACTATGTACATAAACATTTTATATCATGTAACCAAATGCCAATATTATTCATTACGGTTAAGACACTGAGGTCTTTGAACACTCAAATACAAAATTAAAAGCAGATCCCCTACTTTGTACACATCCAAATACATCACAGTTCTTTGACAGGGAATGGGATAACTATGGATTTAGCATTTAGTATCTGACACCATTCCTAAGTAAAGACAGACAACTCAAAGACTAATTTACAACCAGCTGAATAAACTCAAGAGCACAAGGAGGAAGAAATGTAACTCCCACCAGCACCTCCCCCTTCCCCTCAAACCCAGCTCGCGTGAGAAGCTCGCCACTCCTTTCCTTTCCATCTCCCCATGTTCAAGAGATAGCGTGACTAACTATACACCCCCACATGGTTTCTAAATTGCATTTCATAACATTAATATCCACATAGGATATTTTGCCAATGAAGAGAAATGAACTATATATTTGTTTCAAGAAAGACATGTAGAGGAGTAAGGTATACTGCGGTATAGTTCTTGTTTAAGAGAATATGTTAATCCATTGACTGATTTTATATAAACCATCAATAATCAGGTTATTTTTTTCAAAGAGCAGTAGCAACAGCACAGTTCTTAAATTAACAAATAAATCCTAAAATACTACTAATGATATCATTATTATTATATTAGCAGCTCCCTCAGTTGAGGGATTCATTGGGCAAAAAAGACCACCACTTTTCTATTAGTCACTGCAGTTTTGTTGGCGTTTTGTTGCTATTTGTTGGCAGTAGTTTTGACCTCATACATGTCCTGAGGAAATATTTTGAAAATTTACTGCCTGCACAAATGACACTAGTTGCAATCTGACCAACTAACACGCACAAATTCCAAGCACCTGAAGTACTGCCAAAATACAACAAAGTAACCCAGTAAGATCCACTGACCCAGTCACAGCCACATGCAAAGTCCTACAAAAGCCATTGTGGGTTACAATGTCTCAATTTTAACCATCCCCACCCAGCTGCGCTGCGGGAACACAAAACTAACAACTGAACTGATGTTTATCTCTTTAGGAGTGGGACTGCAAATATGACAGAGAGAATAGTGACACCTGCTGTAAAAACAGTAACAAGAATACCACTTGTGGTGCTGCTGTGTTGTACTGCACAGAATAAACTAAATAAATTATTTTATTTAGGCAAAGAAACACTTCTTGTACCAAAAGAGCGCCTGATGATCATGCAACTCTAGTCTATTGTATGTATGTGCATATATGCATTTGCCCCTGAAGGCCAGAAAATAAATATAGTATCTGTTGCAAATCATTACATAGTCTTAACTTGATTTATCACCTAATCTCTCTGAAGGGCAATCTGGATGTAACCCATAGCCTACTATTAAAATATGCTTTGTCACTGAAATAATGTTTACAACACAGACATGGCCTAGTTTGCTGTCATTGCTGCTTTACCTGTTTATTCATTGTTCTGTACCTTTATACCTAATATTTTACAGTTATAAAATAAAAAGTTTAACACATGGACTTTATATATTAATTGACCTGTGTGGCACACTGCAAAAACACCTTTGCAATTAAAAAAAGTACATCTGAAAAACAGCTGCCACAATATTACATTCTATGTCTAATGCAATGTTCTCTTTGAGTCTCTCTCCTTCTCTGTTTCTCTGCTTTGTTTGTTTAGTGACTATTCTCAAATGTAACAACCAGAAAGAGAAAAAAGGTATTATCTCCATCACTAAGACGGGGATGAAACAAGAGCCAAATGCACAGATATGTATCAAAGACCCTGGCAATGAATTACTTGGGTACAAAGTCCCACTCTTCTTTTGCCTTCTTTTAACTGGCTGAGATCCTGGGACCTTTGTCACCCTTTCCATCCTGGGTTCACCCTCAAATAATAAAATGTCTTTGAAAATGCATTTGTTTTACATTAGTTTAAATTACATAATGTGAGACTTAAATGTTACTTGAAAACAAACATTCTTCCTAATATTTTCCTTTGTCCTCAGCAGAACAAAGAAATGTATACTGGTTTGGAACAACTTAAGGGTGAATAATTGACAGAATTTTCATTTTTGGGTGAACTATCCCTGTAATATTTCATAGTTTTCCCAGTTACGCACTGTCCTTGCTGGGTAATAATTACAATAATATCAGTCTAACAAGAACTTAATAATTGGCAGAGCTTAACGTTGATACTTGAACAATGTTCAAAGATAAAACCAAGCTGCAACACATTCACATATTAGCAGTTTAGCTGATTTATGCATTTCCTAAAGAGCTTATTTTCTAGTTTGTCATCCAAGGCAAGCAGTGGCTTCTCAAACCAAAGGATCCTCTGTGTACCACCTAAAAAAGACAGAGGATCACCTTAGCTTTGACCTCTAAGCCGACCAAAATATCAGCCTGCAGAGCAAAGGCTTCAAGAGGCTTACTAGAATATCATGGGTGCTTCTCAATACTCAAATTGATGCTTCCTTGTTTTCTCGCTCCTCCATTCTCCAGCCCATGACCTGGAAACCAATCAAACTTAGCCATCTTGAAGGGCATCTCAATTTTCTTACTGCACCGTGAGGAGGCAACGAACGAGGAAGCTTCCTGAGGAGTCATGAGCGAGGATACACAGGTATATCCTTCCCTCGTATCCTAAGGAGGTGGAGCTAAGACGCAGGGAAATGAAGCGAGGAAAGGGAACAAGGATGCACAAAAAAGAAATGAGAAACACCCCAGTACACATTGATGAAAATACATACTATATGAGTTTTGTATGAAGAATATTGGGATGTAAGACAGAGAAACTGGGCAGGCTGCTGTGGTTGAGTCTAGTCCGCAGGGCATACATTAATACCAAATCCTAAAATCTGATTGGTTGTCAGAAATGTTGTTCCAGGACCAACAAGGATGTTGCTACAAGAACATGTGGAACTTGACAAAACTACATTCACCCAAAATGAACCTAGCAATTAATTGCGCAGGTTCAGAGTCCTGCTTGTCTTTTGTTTTCTTTTTACTGGCTGAGATCCCAGGAACTTCTGTCACCCTTTCCAGTCTGGGTTCACCTGCAGATACTGTAATGTGAACTTTGAAAATGCTTTAGTTTATTCACACAATATGAGTCCTGAGAGTCGTGAATATTCTACATTCTAATACATTTATCTGGCCTTTTTGAAAAGTTGACCTTTTCATCACCTCATTAAGTCTGTTTCTAGTCATGTAGCATATACAGATTTGATTGTGAATATCTAGTATACTTGATAGTATGTGCTTTGAAACTGTTTCATGTGATGACTATCATGTGAAGAGCGTAAAGGTGATGCTCACCTTCATCAGTGGGTTCTTAATTTCACAGTTAATTCCTCCTATGAGCTGCATGTTGGGCATCAGGGGTTTGGGGAACTCCAGGCTGAAATCATACCGCATCAACCAGACAGCTCCAGTGCTCAGGATCTCAATCAGACTCACATCTCTCTGCAGGAAGTTGTATGTCACATCCTTATAGGACAAGTAAAAAACCTTACACACCAATGGTTCCAGCATGCTCACAAGAACGTTCCACACACGCTGACCAAAAGACATCCGGTCAGAGTGTTGTGTCATGAAACGTGGGACATATGAAAGAGGGTCCGGACAGGCTGTGGCCGCAGAATCGAGACCACACGGCATTCCCCTTAACATGTACACCGCAGGTACGGAAAGATTATATGCCAATATGGCCCCCATTGGTAGGGCAGGATCGGTTAAAACAGCATCAAAGTTTTGCGCTCTTAGAAACTCTATAAGCTCCTGGTTCTTGAACAGACTTTCGCTTGTAGAAGCCATCAAGTTAAACATCGTCTTCATATTGCTAAACGTTGAAGTCACAATCTCCAGTAGGGATTGATCTGGTGCTGTCAATTCACGAACATGCTTGGTCAATATCTCGTTAAACAACTCCAGCTCATATGGGACCGGAAACGTCTTTGTGATGTAGTGTTTGCCTGGACCCAAACGCATGCTGATCTCTGGAATCACCACAATCACTGTGTGACCTCTGCGTCCCATCTCTTCTGCCACGGCTTTCACTCCCGTCCAGTGACTTCCATCCATTGGTACCACTAACAGCTTCCCAGTCCAACCGCTCTTCCCAGACGGACTCTGTTCCAGCGCTGCACAACAGACTATACTGATCACTAGACATAAGATTACTGCTAAGTGCATGTTTCCAGACAAAAAGTCTTCTCCTGATATTGAAAGCCTCTGAGTGTGTGTTTGTCTCTCAATGTGCAAATATATCAACTGACTGCTTTCGCAATTGACTATCAGATAGATAGCAAGCAGAGCACTTTCCAGCTGGCTAGTGGCTAGATGTATGAAGTGGGAGGAACCTTTATTTTAAAAAACAAAACAAAAAAACTAAGCACATTTATGGTATAAACAACAGTCTCTGGTGTCTTTTTACAACAGAAGTTAGAAAGCTTAACTTAATATTTACTTTGTCCAGTTGCAAGCAGTCATGACCGGTTAATAATTTGTCATTCACTGGCAGTGTTGTTGATTTTATTTGCACTGTCAAAAAAATGCAACCAAGCCATATTCATGTAGTAGCAGTTTAGCGGATGAATTAATCTTAACCTTTATCCTAATTTGTTATCATAAGCAAGCAGCGGCCACTCAAGCCACACTTTGTTCCTCCTGAAGATGACTGCGGAATCGTGCGGATCTCATCAGCTTTGACCTCTGAGTTGATCTACTTTGTATTTAAACCCATATAAATTTCAAAATAAGCCATGCATTTCTACAACAGTGATTCTCACATCCAGTCCTGGGAATCCACACTGCAGCTAAATTCGGTTGTCAGTTCACCTTTAGTGTTTGTACTTTGTACACACACAGTTCAGTAAAATATGGGAGGGACAACCGCATTCTATAACCGAGTTAACTCCCGAAAAATACAGGTAGTGACAACCGCATTTACAGAAAATTATACAGTGTGTACAGAACCGAACTGAACTAGTTGTTAATGACGTTAACGTGCAACGGAGATGTGTCTCTCTTCTGTAAACATTCAGGAACCTTCCTCAAAATGAAGTTGAAAAACACCGATCCACAACATATTACAAAATAAAAACCATAAAATAAACATTGACGTTAATGTGCATCGGAGATCTGTCTCTCTTCTGTATGCGCGGTGAAAGTCAGGGAAAGCACAAACCTCGACTCTTTCGTGTTGCCAGATCTTGCTAGAAAAACCAGCGAACAAGAACAAGCCCATAATAAACCGAAATAAATTCAAATGCTTAATGCTGAAAATAAGACCAAAATATCCAGATTCATGTGTGCTCACTTTAATAACCCCATAAACCTGTTCGCTTTATGAGACGAACTTAAAAAACAAGCCCAAAAACGTTTATAATAAGTGATCGTGGCAACACAGAAAGAGCGCGCTCTGTGTGAAACAGGCTGTACACGCATAAACAAAACACGACGCCTCCGTCGACTATGTTTAGTTAAATTGCTGAAAATAACGAGTGTTTTGTCACTGTAATATTACTTTGGTTACAATAACACGAACACAAGAGACACCACATTGCTATGGTTTCCAAGCTGTCAATCATGCATTTTCGAGAGTGAGTCGTGTTCCGTACACACAGGTAACGATTTAAATGCGGTTGTCACTCCTGAAACTTAGTGTGTACATGGAATGTTTTAGATGCCTCCCTATTTAATACACTAACAAGCTTATGAGTTATCATGTGTTTTAATTAGTGAGACATCCAAAACATTCAGGAACCTTCCCGAGAATGAAGATGAAAAACACTGATCCACAACATAGCCCCTATTGCAAAATAAAAACCATAAAATAAACATTGTCATAATTTATTAACAATAAATCATAAGCAATGGCTTACAAATTGCTCTGAAAATGTGAGAACATGCGTTGCTCACATTAAAGCTGCAGTCCGCAACTTTTTTCGGTTAAAATGATCCAAAATCAATTTTTGAGCAAGTACATAACCAGCCAGTGTTCAAAACTATCTCATTATCTTGTCTTGATTCACAACAGTAAGCTTGTAATAATGTTTTAAAATAAGAGCGACGTGGTGGATTTCCGTGGGAAATTCGAGCATGCAGCAGTTCGTCTGTGCGTCATTACGTCACGTCCGTAAACAGAAAGGAAGGAGTCCAGGCAAGTCGGTTTTATCACGTGAGGATATGCTGCTGGTAGCGGCACATTTATAGCCTGTTCTCACAACAGCTGAAATAATTAAACTTATCATTTTGATGGCGGATTGTAATCCAGAAAGATCCAAATGACAATCATCAGTGACAACTGGAGATGAACCCGTATTCAAAAAGCAAAAGACTTTGGACTGTTGAGTGGATACAGAGATTGAAATCAACAGGTAACGCTAATACACACTAATACACATAGTCATGCAATGCTGATGTTGTTAACATTAACAATTTGAGAACAGTATAACAGTAATAATAATTTGCACGGTTTGACGTGATCCGAGCTAAGCGATCGTTAGATTTAAATTAATCATCATTGGCAGCGCGATTTACCGTAGGCCTAATGCTTTTTTCCTCAGTTGGTCAGAACAAAAGTGGCAGAAATGCTACTTACTTGTTCAGATGATATTTTCCAGTGAAAATTCTTATATTGGTCATACTTTCAAGACGTAGAATCTGTGATTCTGTAGTACAGTATCCACCGGTGCGGTGACTGACAGCAAACATTAGATTCATCCGCGCTGACGAGCTGTGCCGATGCACAACGCACGTACAGATAACTGTTCCGCATATGACTGCAATTGCAGGCTTCAAACAAGAGATGGCGACAAAGAGGAAAAAAATTGCGGACTGCAGCTTTAATTTAATAAACGCCTATTGAAGTTAATCAAATTAGGCCGTATGGTGATTCCTGTTTTTTAGTGCCCAAATTTAAGACCTCTTAAAATGGAAATTATTAGTTTTGTTATAAGATATTCTAGACTTTTTATGGCATTACATTCAAACAAACTAAATTTAAGAATTTTTAAGACTTTTTAAAAACCCACAGAAACCCCGTGACCAATATATCAGTCAGCAGAGCAAAGGCTTCAAGATTCTCACTAGAATGTTTAGCAGACATTGATGGAAAACATACGGTCTTGAGTTTTGTGTTAAGAATCGTAGGATGTAAGATGAAGTGTCCAGGCAGGCTGTGGTGGTCGAGTTTAGACCAATAAGTATCACAATGAGTCATGTCTTGATTTTGCAGAGTAGGGTCAACAGGTTTTGTACAACAATCCTTTCCACAAAAAAAAAAAAAAGATAAAGAAAAAAGAAAGAAAGAAATGTTCTAACTCTTATTCCTACTCCTAACCCAAAACCCTAAAGGGAAACGATACTGTAGGTTTGAAAAGAACCTAATCCAGCCCCCTTAACCAGTCCTAAAACTACCTTTAACATAATACCAAATCCTAAAATCTGATTAGTTGTCAGGCATGTTGTTCCAGGACTAACAAGGATGTTGATGTTGCTACAGGAACATGTGGAATTTGGCAAAATTAGGTTCACCCAAAATGACCCTGGCAATAAATTACATAGATACAGAGTCCAATTAATTTTTTGTTAATAATATGGCTGAGATCCCAGGACCTTTGTCACTCTTTCCAGCCTGGGTTCACCTGCAGATAATGTATTGACTTTGACTTAGTTTAAAATCACACAATATGAGTCCTGAAAGTCATGACCATTCTTCATTCTAAAACATTTATCCTGGTCTGAAAAGTTAACCTTTTTACCTCATTCAGTTCGTTTCTTGTCATGTAGCATTAGTGTATCATGTGATGAGTATAAAGACGATGCTCATCTTTGTCAGTGGGTTTCTACTTTCACAGTTAATACCTCCTATCAGAATCATGTTGGGCATCAGGAGTTTGGGGAACTCCAGGCTAAAATCATACCGCATCAACCAGATAGCTCCAGTGCTCAGGATCTCAGTCAGGCTAACATCTCTCTGCAGGAAGTTGGATGTCAACTTCTCAAATGGGCAGTAAATAAATTTACACTCCAGTGGTTCCAGCATGCTCACAAGAAGTTTCAATGTGCGCTGACCAAAAGACATGCGGTCTGAGTTTCGTGTCAAGAAACGTGGGATATATGAAAGAGGGTTCGGACAGGCTGTGGCCGTAGCATCGAGACCACATGGCATTCCCCTTAACATGTACACTGCAGGCACGGATAGATTATATGCCAATATGGCCCCCATTGGTAGGGCAGGATCAGTTAAAACAGCATCAAAGTTTTGATCTTTCAAAAACTCTATAAGCTCCTGGTTCTTGAACAGACTTTCAGTTGTAGAGTCCATACAGTTAAAAACCTTTCTCAAATGGACCACCTTTGAAGTCACACTCTTCAGTAGGGACTGCCCTGGTGCTGTCAATTCACGAACATGTTCCACCATCATTTGGTTGATTAAATCTTGCCCATATGGAACCGGAAACGTCTTTGTGATGTAGTGTTTGCCTGGACCCAAACGCATGCTGATCTCTGGAATCACCACAATCACTGTGTGACCTCTGCGTCCCATCTCTTCTGCCACGGCCTTCACTCCCGTCCAGTGACTTCCATCTATTGGTACCACTAACAGCTTCCCAGTCCAACCGCTCTTCCCAGACGGATTCTGTTCCAGCGCTGCACAACAGACTATACTGATCACTAGACATGAAATTGCTCTGCAGTGCATCTTTCTAACCAAAAAGACTTAAAGACTGACGTTGTGAACCTTTACCTCCGTGTGTCTGTTTGTCTCACTATATGTGCAAATGTAGCAGCTGGTTGCTTCTGCAATTTACTATCAGATAGACAGCAGGTAGATTGCTTTACAGCTTTTTAGTGGCTATAGAAACATGTGGGAGGGGACTTTTTTAAATTGTAAAACATATTTATGGTATTTTTACACCACAAAATCTGTTGAAAAGCTAGCATAAGACAAAATAAGTGTCTTTGTTCAAAAAACAAAACAAAAACAAAAACCCAGATATTAATATTTTACAGAGTTTGTTGGTTAATGATTACAATAATACTAGGACAGGCTGTGATGGTTGAGTTTAAGGTATCAAAACAAGACGTCATTATTTTGCAGAGTAAGGCATGTCCCTGGGCAACATGTTTTATTGGTCATGGAACAACAATTCTGTAAAAGAAATAAATAAAATAATAATAAAATAAAAACTTCTAACCATTACTTCTATCCCTAAACATAACATAACCCTTAAACCAGGGAAATTATCAGTTGATAAAAATGGTGTACAATCCAGTCCTAAAAATACCATTAGGCCTAAACCAAAGCCTAAAATCTGACTGGTTGTGAGAAATGTTGTTCGACAACCAACATGAAAGTTGCTAAGATACATATATAGACATTTAATTAATTACTCTGCAGTGCAATGCATCTTTCTAGTCAAAATGGTTTCACCTAACAATGAGAATAATGCAGCAATCAGCAACCTTCTGGTACGCAGAGGGATAATCACAGAAGCGCACACACCTCCGGTCGCACAAATGGTTTGTTGGAACTGTGTGCCAGTCGATGATCAGCTAGATATTAACGATGCCTTTGCGTGCTATCGGAAATTTGATGATTCACACTTCTGAAGTCGTGATTACAAGCTCATCGCATTCAAGTCGATATGGGAGGGTGTTCATGTGTAATTTTTTACCTAGGAAACTCATATTTACGTTAATTCAGAGAGCATGTGAAGGCAGCACAAGTAGATTGCTTTTTAGCTTGTTAGTGGGTACATTTATGGTATTTATACACAGAAAATCCACTGACAAGTGAAAACTAGTGTCTTTATGCAACAAAACGTCTCAGGTTACGTATGTAACCATAGTTCCCTGAGAACAGGGAACGAGACTCTGCGTTTGCTGAAACGCATTGGGGAACGTCACGTGACCCAGGTGTCTGAAAGCACTATCCAAAAAACTCCAATTCCTATTGGCCGGCGACAGCCTATGACGTCATACGGTGCGACCCGGAAGTATAAAGGAGCGCCTGGAGAGACAGTCTTCATCTATCGTCTTGAGGGACTGTTCTGCAGGCAGGCAACCCGAAGCATGGCAAGGAAACGCAGAGTCTCGTTCCCTGTTCTCAGGGAACTATGGTTACATACGTAACCTGAGACGTTCCCTTTCGAAGGGAACTCCACTCTGCGTTTGCCGAAACGCATTGGGGAACGATATACCCACGCCGCCATGCTCGAGGGGAGTGCCTGCCAAAAAATATGGCTGAGACAAAGGCCTCAAAGCAGTTCTCAAACTGCTCAGCAACTCCCCCTCGGGTCACACCAGGCTGTCAGTGACAGCATTCCCTTTGGCCAACAGCCCAAGCTGAACTTCCAAAGGCTTCTACCTTTCTCTTTTAACAAATAGAGCCTAAAGAAATCGCTA
This sequence comes from Anabarilius grahami, assembly GCA_003731715.1. Classification (NCBI taxonomy): domain Eukaryota; kingdom Metazoa; phylum Chordata; class Actinopteri; order Cypriniformes; family Xenocyprididae; genus Anabarilius; species Anabarilius grahami. The sequence continues at coordinate 3,408,133 of RJVU01075544.1, read as the reverse complement.
AGGCGTCTGGAACCCATCTTTCAGTGAGAAAGTGGTCCCTTTAAGGGAATGTGGCCAAGGAACCAAAGGGAACCTCGGCCAGCCACTCTTGAGGGGAACGGGGTCACCCTCATTGCCACCAGGGAGGCCGACCTGGTCTTCTAGGGGAACAGACTTAGTCCAGGCCAACCCTGTCTGAATACAGAGCCTCCTAAACGCATTCTTCTTAGGAAGATAGTAGGTAAGAGTGACTGCAGAAAGGCAGAAACCAGCTCAAACCCACGCGTAGAGACGGGCATCCCGGAGAGCAGAACTCAGCTAAGCGCTATGAACCCTCATATCGAGGGGAGATAATCCACTCACCTAGGATCTACCCAGTGCTTAATTAGTGCACTGAGGAGGCTGTGCGCTGAACGCCCTGAACAGGGGAGCACAAACCAGCCTGGGGCTGATTCTTAGGACGGGGCCTGATCAAGGCCTAACCATCATAATCAGCTTAGGGAGCTAAGCACTATTACGAACCCAACCCCAAGGGGGAAGCGCAGAGCTCACCTAACAGGTAGACTATGCCAAGAGCACATACTCATGGAAGCCCGAGAGGGGCTTACAATATGAAAACAGAAGTAAACTTCAGAAAGTGGCCTGAATTTGGTAAAAGCCATTCTGAACATCTGTCTAAGCCTGCGGCAGACAGACAACTTCCATGGCAGCAATAGATAGCTGCACAGTGCTCTTATGATAATCCACCCAACACAATCCGACGAGCAGTGTACTCAGTAAAAGCACCTTTTACTCTTTAAGCAAGAGGAGTACAGCATACGCCAACACGTGTTAAGGAAGGCCTGGAAGGCCTATAACCTCAACCGACATGTGGCATCAGCTCGTGGCAGTGTTTAGGTCCCAAGCCTGGTAAAAACCCGCAAAAGAGGGGGTTGGATCTACCACTTGGGCCCCTGGCCAACGAAAGTGTATAGAATTAGTTCTCAGAGAGAAATACACCTAAACAAACACCAGTGTGTCCAAAAAAGGCGGCCCGCAGGCTTAGCATCCTTCAGGACACATGGCGTAAGTCTCGTGGCCGAGAGACGGGCATCCTGGAGAGCCGAACTCAGCTGAGTGCTATGAACCCTCATATCGAGGGGAGATAATCCGCTCAACCTAGGATCTACCCAGTGCTTAATTAATGCACTGAGGAGGCTGTGCGCTGAAAACCCTGAAAGGGGAGCACAAATCGGCCTGGGGCTGATTCTTAAGACGGGGCCTGATCAAGGCCTAACCATCATAATCAGCTTAGGGAGTTAAGCACTATTACAAACCCAACCCCAAGGGGGAAGCGCAGAGCTCACCTAACAGGTAGACTACCCAACACAATCCGACAAGCAGTGTACTCAGTAAAAGCACCTTTTACTCTTCAAGCAAGAGGAGTACAGCATACGCCAACACGTGTTAAGGAAGGCCTGGAAGGCCTATAACCTCAAAAGACACGTGGCATCAGCTCGTGGCAGTGTTTAGGTCCCAAGCCTGGTAAACAACCCGCAAAAGAGGGGGTTGGATCTACCACTTGGGCCCCTGGCCAACGAAGTGTATAGAATAGTTCTCAGAGAGAAATACACCTAAACAAACACTAGTGTATCAAAAGGCGGCCCGCAGGCTTAGCATCCTTCAGGACACACGCCGTAAGTCTCGTGGCCGTTTACAGGAGCATTTCCCTCATTTAAAGTACTGGTACTGTGTACTGTAATTATACTGTACATGTGTAAGTTTAAAACACTCGTAAATGATTCTTTCAGCTCTCTCTCAGATTTTGACTGGCGTGTCGTCAGTTTTGCCATCTAATGTTGTCATTTTAAACGTTTTGAGAAATGTCTTTGTTTTGATCTACTGAACGAATGGTTTGGGAAACTGGGCCAACTGAATCACTTAATGTTTTAGATTCGTACCTAACTCTGTTATTAGTTTCTGTGATCGGGATCTTCTAATTGATTTCATGTTATTATTATTATTATTATTATGTTATTATTAGCCGAGCAGTAGTAATTTTCTGATTCACGAAGAGTTTAAGTTTTTTTGACTCACTAAGAACCGGTTCATAAGAGTCATTTGCTAATGAAGCTGACCACACTGGGTGCGCTGCAGGGACTTTTATCATTCCAATGAATCGATTAGTTTAAATCTAATCACTCGCTGAAAAGATTCGTTGACTGATTCTCTTTGCAGGTTATTTTGTTATACCAGTAGGTGGCGACAAGTGACTCGTTAAGCTCGCAAGATGAAATGATTTAAGAAAGAAAAGACAAGAAATCGAACCACTAATTCCAAGTATATGTAATCAAACCTGGTCTTTTCATTGTAGTATCTCAAGTAGAACACAAGTAAGCGTATTCTAACATTGAAACCACTCAATTCATATGGATTAGTCTTTTTATGAACGTTTTGAAGCGTTGTAGTTGCATAGCTGTCTATGGAGGGATAGAAATCGCTCAGATTTAATTAAAAATATCTTCATTTGCGTTCTGAAGATGAACGAAAGTCTTATGGGTTTGGAACGACATGAGGGTGAGAAAAAGTTAGAATTTTCACTTTTGGGTGAACTAACCCTTTAAGGATCCATTCAAATGTTTACAAACATCTCTGCACTTACCTTAGTCAGAGGCCTTTTCATGGCACAGTTAATCCCCCCGATTAAAACCATGTTTGGCATCAAGGGTTTTGGAAACTCCAAGCTGAAATCATACCGCAGTAGCCACAGAGCTCCACTTCGCAGGATCTCCGCCACACTCACATCTCTCTGCAGGAAACGGGATGCTACATCCTCAGTTGACCAATATATCAGTCTGCAGAGCAAAGGCTCCAGGATGCTCACTAGAACGTTCAGCACACGCTGACGAAAAGACATACGGTCTGAATTGTGTGTAAAGAACCGTGGGACGTAAGAGGGAGGGTTTGGGCAGGCTGTGGCCGTCGAGTCCAGTCCGCAGGGTAAGCCTCGCAACATATACACGGCAGGTAAGGAGAGGTTATAAGCCAGGATGGCACCAGTTGGCACAGCTGGGCTGGTGAGTACCGCATCAAAATTCTGCTTCCTCAGGAAATCCACCAGCTCTTGGTTTAAGAGGAGACTCTCAGCTGTGGCCCTTTGGAGGTCCACAAATTTCCTCATGTTACTGATTCTGGTGCTGATCTTCTCCAACAGAGGCAGCTGCTTACTTTCCATGACCTCAGCATTCCGAGCTTGGAGCTCATCCAGTTGTTGCTGTCCATATGGAACCGGAAATGTTCTAGTAGTGTAGTGTTTACCAGGTCCTAGCAGTACACTGACCTCTGGAATGACCACCATCACTTTGTGACCCCTGCGGCCCATCTCCTCCGCAACAGCCTTCACACCAGTCCAGTGACTTCCGTCCATGGGCACCACTAAAAGCGAACCAGTCCAACCAGGGTTTCTAGGCTGTATCGTCTCTCCCACATCTGCAAAAGCAAGCATGAGGCACCCCACAAATGTAACCAATCTCATCTTTGGGTTTCCATGTTCAAAGGGTGTACTCGAGGAGAGATGCATTCTGCCAATGATTCGTCAAGGTTTTGTGCAGCACTTTCTTTAAATCTCTCCCCTTCACTGCACTGAACAAACTGGATCAAGGCTTGTTTTTCTGTGAGAATTCCTTGCAGGATTAACCAACTCTGTGTGATTAAAATAGATATGTTAGTTTAGGGACCACTCTTGAAAGTGAATCAGAAAGAGGAAAAAAAAAGAAAAGGTAAATCACTTTGACTAAAGAGAGGGTGGAAAAAAGCCAAACCATAGGTACAAAGTCCTGCTTATCTTTTGCTTTTTTTTACTGGCTGATATCCCAGGACCTTTGTTACCCTTTCCAGCCTGGGTTAACCTAAAGATAATATAACTAGACATAGACTTTGAAAGTGTAAACCTCAGTTTAAAAACAAACACAACGCGAGTTGGAAAAAAAAAATCCCATGAACGCGCTTCAACAGCTATCAACACCGCAAATCTAGTAGTTTTTAATTTTTTCATTAATTTTTTTTTAAACATTTATAACGCTATACTTTGTGCTATATTACCTCGTCATATTAAAAAATATATAAATAAATTAAATAAAAAAATATGATGCTGCGAGGGTGTTTCTAATACAACGGCTGAGGGGAGTGAGGGAAAAATTAACATTTCTTCTCTCTTCTGACAGCAGACTTGGAAAGTCGTGCAAACGCTATCACGCATTTGTTTTCTTTTGCTTTTAGAGCAAATGCAAATACAAAAATTATACTTACAGTCGTCGTCTCTTCCACTCCATTGTCAATAGGACAGAAATTTGATATAAATTGCATTTTTCATAAAGCGTTTTGAAAAATGTGCTTAGTCTGACCACAGGGTGGTGCTATTGCATCACGTCAACCAAATCAAATCAAATAAATCTAGTATCATATGATTACTGGCCTAAAACTCAATGACTGAATGGGCAGGGTAAGAAGCTGGTCAAGTCAACATTACCACATTTTTGTTAACAAAGTTGAACTTTATAATTATAAATATCATAAATACAGTGTATAAGAGACATCTTTCAAAAACAAACTTAATATTCCTAAAAATATATATTTTCTTAGTTTATTCATACATATGGGTGCGTAAATACAAAATACTTTGTATTAAATACATATGATTATTAAATACAATATACAAAACAAGAAAAATAAATGAGATCAGTCCTCTTCAGTGTGAGGAGCTGGTGTGCGAGTCTACTGGCTGGCAGTTTTTTCGGTTGTATGGGGATATTCGGTGTGTTTCTGGACAGGCACATTTGAAGCCGCCTCTGTGGTTGATGCAGAGGTGAGAACAGCTGCCGTTCTTCAGTTCACACTCATTGACATCTGCAAATATCAGAAGAAAGAACTCCAAGCAAGAATTCATCTTAATGAATAACTACACAGATTTTAGTTGTGTATATATGCATGCATCAGTCTGTGGTGGCAGGGTATGCCCGTTTGTGTGCTGACCTTCACACTGGTGTCCATTAGGGTCCAGTCTGTACCCACGAGGACAGATACATATGTAAGTACCTGGCAGATTCACACACTTCCACTCGCACGTGTGCAACCGTTGTTGCTGGAGGACCTCTGTTTCCTCACACTCATTAATGTCTAAAACCAAACCACAAATACAACTTTTACAATGAAAAATACACTCTTCTAAATATTCATTAGCTTAGAAATCATCTGTGCTGCTCTTAAAGGGGCTGTATTATGGATAAAGATCTTAGGGTACAGTAGTAAAAAATAAAAGTGGATAATATCGTTCTGTTTATTCTAAATGCACTCAGCAGTTTTGTCGTATGCCGCTTTAAATGCTCACGCTCTTTAAAGCAGGATGGATTTTGACTTTCTGACCTCTTAGGACATATATGCTTCTGTCCATAGGTGTTAAGATAAATTAAAGGGTTAGTTCACCCAAAAATGAAAATAATGTCATTAATTACTCGTCCTCATGTCGTTCCACACCCGTAAGACCTTCGTTCATCTTCAGAACACAAATTAATTAACAACTGAATTAACACTTTCAGATGCCCAGAAAGCTACTAAAGACATATGTAAAACAGTTCATGTGACTACAGTGATTCAACCTTAATGTTATAAAGCGACAAGAATACTTTTTGTGCGGCAAAAAAGAAAAGAAAAAAAAGACGACTTTATGCAACAATATTTAGTGATGGGCGATTTCATGGACTGCTTCATAAAGCTTCGAAGCTTTACGAATCTTTTGTTTCAAATCAGTGGTTCAGAGTGTGTATCAAACTGCCAAAGTAACGCCCCCCAGTGGTGAACCATTGAAATTTTGGAACGCTTATGACATAAAGCCCCGTTTACTGAAATCGTATGACTTTGGCAGTATGATACGTGCTCCGAACCACTGATTCGAAACAAAAGATTTGTAAAGCTTCAAAGCTTAATGAAGCAGTGTTTTGAAATCGCCCATCACTAGATATTGTTGAATAAAGTCGTTATTTAGTTTTTTTGGAGCACAAAAAGTATTCTTGTCGCTTCATAACATTAAGGTTGAATCACTGTAGTCACATGAACTGTTTTAAATATGTCTTTAGTAGCTTTCTGGGTATCTGAAAGTGTAAATTATCTTGCTGTCAATGGAGGCCTCACTGAGCCATTGGATTTTATCAAAAATATCTTAATTTGTGTTCTGAAGATGAACAAAGGTCTTACGGGTTTGGAACGACATGAGGGTGAGTAATTAATGACAGAATTTTCATTTTTGGGTGAGCAAACCCTTTAAGATAAATAAATTAAATATATGTAGAAGACTGACCTACGCAATGTCTGTTGGTGCTGTCCAGTTGGTACCCTTCGGGACACAAGCACTGGAAACTGCCTGGTGTATTAATGCAACCTAATGCACAGAGAACCCTACCAACATGCTGGCACTCATCTACATCTGCAGGTAGAAATATTAAAATATTATATATACAGCCAAATGACATACTTTAACTTTAAAAATGGTTGTGTCGTTGGCAGTGCATCACACCAGACACTGATTCACTCACCAGTGCAGGATGTCCCATCTGGAGAGAGCTGAAACCCTGGACTGCAACTGCACCTGTAGGAGCCCAAGGTGTTTTCACAGACCTGCTGGCACAGGTGCGACTCCTCCACACACTCGTCCAGATCTATAAAAATACCACAGACAGGCACATGAAAAGACCTGCACACATACTTACAACAAGCATGACGAAGTAGTGGCATATCACACACATTCCTATATATTTAATGTATAATCGAGAGTAAGCGAGAGCCTCATTTGATTGGCTACATGAAGAAGGACCCGCCTTCCTCCTTGCGCTTGCAAAAAGTTAGAGAATCGTGTTAAAACTGTAAGGGTAGGTAAAAGATGGAACTGTAAAAATCGGGAACTTTTATGCCCTCCATACTTACACAAGTCATTTAGACATTAACAGTTTATTTTTTAACTCAAAGGTTTTTTTTACGAGGTCAATCTGTTTTGCCATTCCTGACTGTTATTTTTGCTTGCAAATCACTGTTCACAGGCTTGCAATGCTTTTGGCCATATTCTGGCGGAAAAAATGTGCCGAGTGTAAGAGCGGAAAAATGGAAGTCAGAAGAATACAGATCATATTTATTTTGCATTAGCATTAAGCTGCAGGTTCACAAAACATTAATTACACTAACAAAAAACAGTAAAATGCTGCAAATCTTTTTTCTTACAATTGAAATGCGATTTACACCTTTACAAAGCTTCTCTAGCGCATACAAATTTAATTTACGCTTGCAATCTTATGTACACTTTCACAAATCTTACCCGGCATGCAAATCTTTTAGGCATCATTTTACGGTTATTCTGATATGGGTCAAGAATTCAATACCCTGGGGTGACACCAGGGGGTGATGTTGAGTCTTGTAGGCATTAAGGGCTGGATCGACACACACCACAGCTGGTTTGCAACCATAACCATAAATCTAAGACACACAGGTCAAGGATGCATAAACAAGCTTTTAACCCGGTGTCAAGACCACCTCATGACAGAAAAAAAAGAGTAAACCGGCATTCCAAAAGTGGAAAACCTACAATCACTGGAGTCTGGCTGTCGAAAGAATGCTATTCCGTGGTCGTATTGCAGACATAATAACAGTCAATAGATAACCAGATTAAATGTGCATGTGGTTCCTCTCTCACCTCGACAGGTGCGCTGATCCTCCAGAAGCAGAAACCCTGGTTTACAGAGACACTGGGCGCGATTCTGTTCGTTGATATAACAGATCTGAGAGCATCCTCCATTGTTTAGGTTGCAAGGAGTTAATTCTGCAATTAAAATAAACATATTATGAGGAATTTAAGATCCAACTAGTCAAAAAAAAGAAAAAAAAAAAGGATGATCCAAGCCACTGAACAAGGAAAAAATTATGTTAAAAAGTATAAAGTATTGCTTATGGAACAGAAAGTGAAAGACTAAGTGGTCCCTTTCAAATAATAACATTTAATTTGCATGCTATGGATTAAGTTTAAAGAACAGGACATGATTTGCACACTGCTGAGAATGAAATCCCACATCCGCAGTGTTTTACAGATACTCAGACCTAATGAATTTACCTTGTGTAGACAGGAAACACTTTTGACAATTACATGATTTTAAAAATTACTTTTGTTTAACAGAAAGAGCCCACTGAAGCACAGTGGTAAACTTAATCTGATTCAATATGATACAGTCATGTGCATTTTTAAAATAAGATAATGTGTTTAACAGAACACATGGTCAAAACAGTAATATCCACCAGTATAGACATATTTCCAGATGTGTCTGATGACATTTAAAGCCATTCTGAGGCCATCTGCCTGTCACCTGTTTAGAGGAGTGATGAGCAGGATATTACACAGATGTCATATCTACGGACATATAAGATTGGAGTGTGTCAGTGTCAGTACGACTTTTAATCTCACAATTATGTGACTTTTTATCTTACAAGAATGACTGACTAAGTATGCCATAATTTCAACTTTACCAAATCATGATTTATTTCTATGTGGTGGAAATGGACTTCCATAGATAACAGAACACATGTAAAAAGTTTAAAATTATGTTGTGTGCACTATATGTTGCACTTTCACTGTCTAACCTTAAAAATCAATTCACAATTTTATCCTAAAAAAATAACTTTCTACATAGTTGCAATATGTTTCACATCTTACCTAAGCAGAGAGGTGTTTGGCCACTCCATTGTCCATTGTGTTGGCAATAGCTGTAAACATCACCATTGGTCAAGGTGTATCCAGGGTAACAGGCATATTGAATGTAATGCTTATACTGAAGTGGGCCGGGATTCTTTATCGACCGAAAGTAGAATGTTCCGTGAGAAGGAAACGGAGGGTAGGGACACACTGGACGTTTCCTGGTTGGAAATCTTGGAAGATCTTGCCATGCTGGAGGATTAAATGTTTGTTTGGGGTCACTCTGATTGATTCTTTCTTTTACTTGATGATCATCAGTAATGCCAGTGAAGCGGTGAACGCCTGTTGGAGCCTTCAGAAGCAGGCCAGACATTAGGTGGGAAGCTGTCGTCAAGACCGCCATGCTAGATGATGTATGTTCAATGGGATCCAGTGTTGGAGATGATTCCTGATGGTCTGATCTTTGTTCACAGAGTTCTCTGCAGGAAGATTGGGCGGTAGACTCTAGATGAGGCGTAGTGGAAACAGACTCATGTTTAGACACCACAAAACCAGGATAGCTTGTTGTTGGAGGTGCAAAACTCTCAGTAGTGGCTGCATATGGATCTTCTGTAATTAAAGTCCTTGACTGTAGAAGGTCATTTGTGCCCATTGTGTTGATGTTTGGTGCAGGTGTAGTTGATGTCCAATGTGAATGATTTTTAATGTATTCTGGTAAATTCTCAGCAGCTAAAGTGACTGAGGCTCTTTGAAATTGTTTGTCTGTCCCAAGCGTGGACTGATAACCTTCTATATTTCTTCTGTATGGTGTGGCACCAATTGACTGATCCATGATCTTGATTTGTTGAGTGTCCATCACTGGAGTAACGAAGCTGGTTGGAGTGGAGGTTAAAAATGAGGATTCATGAAAAGAACTGGCTAATGAGATTGTGTTGACATCAGTAGGTACAGGTTTCTGAAGATCAGAGTTCCTGATAGGATCCTTGAAGTTCTCAGGGTTGATGATTGGCTCAGCACTTCCGCTATCTCGTGTTTTGTCAAACAATAGACTCTTTGAGGGCTTTTTCTCTACTGGTTTTCTAATATTTTTCTGCTTGTCATCTGTAAAGTGAAGTCTGATGTGAGGGACCCCAAGCAATGTTGATTTGAGAAAAGAATCCTTGGGAGCAGTGATTGCGAGGGTGTTTAAATGGCTATGTAAGCGAACTTTTAGATTTTTAGGAACATCACGGCCCTGCGCTGAGACAGGACCATGTAATGGTTCTTGCTTTGAATGAAGAACACTCATGATATCAGCCACTGTAAGAACCAAGAAACAAACCATAAGGAGAAACATGAAGGAGCCAATGCAAACAGATGGTCAGTTGTACAGGAAGTCACTGCAGCAGTGATTTAAAAGCAGCATAAAAAAAAGGTATGTAGTAATAGATCAAACAGTTGATACTCTTGATTCAGATGACATACCTTTGCAGACAGGCTTAGTGTCATTCCAGCTTTTCCCTTTGCAGTAAAGCAGCGCATATCCAAACAAACTAAATCCAGCATCACAGCTAAAGAAGGCCAGAGATCCGTCTTCAGACACCTTAGTACTGCCATGCAGGAGATCACCAGGGCTGGGGCATCCTGATGCTGGGGTACAAAACAAATTTTGGTATGGCTGTAAGTATCAGTATTATATCAGAGACCCTATAAAATGCACTTCAAAAATCAACTATTGTAGTTTATTTTTACCTAGCTTCAGCTCTTGACAAATCTCATCTGCTTCATTGATAAACGTCATAAAAAAGAATTTGTGTATAGTCACAAATATCTACAAAATACACTAGTTCACTAACCCACACACAGCGGAGGGTCTCTGGCCCACTGTCCAGACACACAGCTGCTTGTATGGTAACCGTGGATCCGGAATCCTGGATTACAGGTGAAGGTAACATACAATCCTCCATACCGGAAAAACATTCGGCCATTTTCCAAGTGCCCGAAACCACTGCAGCCTTTATCAGCAATGCCTAAGCGAAAACCATCATAAAACCTCTATCTCAAACAATATGTCAATTGCAAAACATAAGTGCCTAAATCATGATACTGTACCTGGAGTTAGTATCCAGAACTGGGACAAAAATACACACAGCAGTGAACCTCTCCAACCTAGCATGATTGAGCAAATTCCACCATATAAAAGAGGCTGTTGAAATCCTGAGAGTGTCAGACTGTAGATGAAGATCACTTAGGAAAACTGAACTCTAGAGAGTGGAGTCTTGAGCACATGAAGATGAGGGGAAGGGAGAGGAAAGGGGAGGAGACATGAAACAGAATAACAAGACTTTAAAACCTCCTGGACACTCCTCTTCAAAACAGGATAAAAACAGAAACAGACAGTGTTTTTTTCTTGTTAAGGGAGTAACAAGAAGTCAGCTCAGATGACTTCAGATGAAAACACAGCATAAAACCCAAGATTTTTATTTTATTTTACTTTTACCTGTGTGAATATCAGTGTTTTAGTATTAATAATATACTATTGTAGTATTTATTTCTATTTTGAATTAGTTTAGTTTTTATTTGTATATTTTCATTTTAAATTAAGTTTTATTTTGTTGTGTTAATCATTTTTATTAGTTTTTGTTTTTTTATATTTATATTTAGTTTATATTTCTGTTTATTCAGTTTTAATTTGAACAATTTTAGTATTCCAACTTATTTCAGTTAGATGCCAATGCAACATATTATATTTTTAGTTTTTGTTAATGATAGTTAAAGGGGTAGACTACATGCTGTACTAAAAACTAAATGTGAAAGGATATTAAAATGTGGTCAGATTTATGGCATTAACATTTACATGTTAATAGAAAACTGACCATCTTTTGGAATTTTGCTAATTTACAGTACGATGTTGCATGATAAAATACTTTTAATTTGAATAATTAAATAATTGTTATATAGTTAATCTATAAAGCAGGTTACAGGTGGTTTAGTCTTTATATAACCAATTTAAATGAAAATGAAGTATGCAGCATTACTAGCAATTTAAGCAGTGGAAGAGAAAACTAAAATTCCCCACAGAGTCTGATAATAAGTTTGATAATAATAGATGTTACGTTGTAAACCACGCACAAGATGAAAACAGAGTGGTTAATATCAGAGAAATATCTACAACAGAAATGATTCATGACTCAAAGTGAAGTCACAATTATAGGGTTATGCACTGCCAAACAATTATTCTGCACTTGTGAATTATAGTGCTACACAATAGCTGTGACTGCATTTAATCTGTGTATTTTTCAGTATATTTTAACATTTTACTTCAAATGTATTTAGTAAAGTAAGCTTGAAACCTCTTACCTTCATGAAAAATGCAAATCCTGGAAAATGATGTAAAATGATGTACTATGAGTAACTGCTTATTTAATCCATGAGATGTTAAAAAATAAAGATGAAGTGCCAAAAATGATTTGGAATTCTGTCTTGTCTGTGATCTGATCATGCAGAATTAACCCTGCTGCTGCTCTTTGACATCTAGTTTGTGCACCACCCTGAAAGCCTCCAGGAACTCATTAAAATCAATGCTGCCATCTTTGTTAAAGTCTATGCTTCGAGCCATGTCATCTATCGCCTGGTCATTCACAGCGACCCCCAAATGAGAACTGAAGAGCTTCCAGGTCTGACGAAACTCCTCGATGGAAATCTGACCTGTGTGTAAGCGTGGAGAAGTGGGTTATGATCAGCACAGAATAACCAGCATTACAATCTCATTAAACAAACAGGAAAAGAGTGACACTAACCTGAGTGATCCTTATCAATGATGTTAAATATTATCTCTAGGTCAGTCCTATACCTATAAAGAGTTTCAGCCAAGTTTGGTGTTACCTAAAAACAAAACAAAAATCCAGTTCAAATGTTGAAAAAAAGATTTTGGTCATTCAGCCCGACCTTACAGAAATAATGAATACAGATTAAGATGGTAACCGGAGGGATGGGCTCTCCAGGGCTGATGTCTTCGAAACAGGATGCGTACTCCACGTTGCCATCCGCACCAAGACGGGCCAGGCGTTGGCGCAGGGTTCTCCACGGCAAATCCAATCGCAGAACAGACTCCACCACTTGAGCCCACTCGCTAGTGGAGATGCGGCCTGTGAAAGACAGAGAAAACAACATTTTATTTCAGTTTAACACTTCAATTATTAATATAATATAATATAATATAATACAACCTGTGTTGTCTATGTCATACTGTTGAAAGGCAGCCATCAGCTCAGATCGGTGAGCATACAGCTTCTCTTTCAGAGCCCTGAGTGCTGAACCTTCTGCTACACGAACCCTAAAACAAATATGTTTGTTAAAAGGGACACTTCCTCAGAACCTGACACACATATTCATATACTCAACACCTATTTGTTATTGAGTGAGAGTACCTCTGATGGAGGGTGAGTTTTCTGGTGCTTCGACTGACTTGATACTGGAAGAAGCGTGGGACAAGTTCAGGCCCCAGTTTGACATACGCTCCACGGTTACTGCCCTCTTCATAGTAGTTAGATGCAGAGAAAATTGTGATAACCTTGGATAAAAGGAAGACAACTGCTGAAAAAAAAAGGCTGGTACTAAAAATATAACAGTTTAAAGACCACATGAGATCAAAACTGAAGTGTTGTGTTGTGGTGTTTCATCCATGTCTGTTTGCTTTGAGGTCATCCATTTGCAAATGTACTGTTAAAAGAATATATTCACAAATAGAAACATTACCACCATTTTACAGGACTGTAACAGATCTCTTTTATAGGAAAATTGGATACATAAATATATATATTTATAAAGAGAAATGCAGTACAAAAATATAAAAAGTGATGTTGGCATAATGACAAAATGGATCATGTTTCCCATGTTCACCTGACCATTGTGGCAGAGCTCGTATCCCTCCTGTTTGCACTCATGTGACCTGATAAGCAGACAGAGGCCATGTTTCTGCAGCAGCGTCTGGGTAACGTCCGGCCCAAAGTAAGAGCCTCCACCACGAAAAGAGTTCGGACTGCAGCCATTTTGATTTCTAGGGTCACTCCAAAGGATATCGACAACCTGTATCAGACAAATTATGACCACTGTTCAAAAATGCTATATAGAATAAAAATAAAACTCAGAAAAAGAGCATTTCTAGTTGAATAAACTATTTAGAATTGAGCATAACTACAACATTCTATATATACTATAGAAATAATACAGACATTTCCATAACTTTCCATGACTTTTCCAAAACCGCAAAGCACCATTTTGAAATTCCCTGATATTTCCAGGTTTTCCAGGACAGTGGAAACCATGTATGATACAACTTAACTTTATATTCCTTGGCTATTTTATTCTTGATTTATGATTTCTAAGCACAAATCCCAAGCACCATGCTTTTATAATTCATAAACAACTTTTTTGGTGGAAGTTCAATAGGTTGGTGCAAAATTCTTACATCTCAGAACAGTTTTAAATGACTGTTTTGACAAACTGAGTCATATTTTATACTGGAGCTTTAAGCCAAATGGAGTTCCAAGGCAGAACGTTTTCACATCCAAGATAGAAGCTATTTGTCATACACTCTCACCAACAAAAACACTCATTTGTTGGGAACCATTTCAACTCACTTGCTGCCATTCCAGTTCTTCTCGGGGTGGCTCGGGGGGCTCTAGGGAGACGAAGGAGTCCAAGAAGGGCACCTGGAGCACATCTGTGGGGCTCGGCAGACTGGGGGAAGGAGGAGGTCGACGTGGAGTGTTCCGAGACGAGACACGGGGGGAGCACTTGGATGATGAGGAGGAAGAAGATGAGGATGAAGATGAAGAGCAGCTGCCCTGCTTGGTGAAGTGCTTCTTCCTCCTGCGGGAGGCGCGGCTGTTGCGGCCTGAGGAGCGAGGGCTGTCCAACCTGGATCTGCCACTGTGTCTGCTGCTGCTGCGACTGCAGGCGCGAACGTTGAGATGATCAATGCTGCGTTTGGGCAACCTGAGAGCAGACTTCACCTGCAAAGTAGACATACATGAAAGAGACATTATCCTGCTTATTACAAGAATACTTACCAAATAAATATATAAATAAACAAGAACTATAGCTTTAAACTGAAATTATTTTATTACATAAGAAGAAAGCCTATAAAATCAATCAGAAGATAAATAAAAGACCTGCTTTATGGGTCTCAACTGTGCTCAAAAAGTTCATAAATAAATAAATGGATGTGAGCTATAGATTTAAAGCTAAAAATAATTTAATGTGAGAAGAAAGACTTTAAATCGATCAAAGACAATTAAAAAACCTACTTTATGCCTTTCAACAGTGCTCAGAAAGTCCAGATCAGTTTTGTCCGATATGCCACCATGAACAATAAGGACTTTGTTGTCGATGACAGTTGCAAGAGGAAGCAGGCTGAACACATCCTGAAGAAGTTGAAGGATTTCCCTGCCATGAGTCTATTGAAAGAGCAGGAAAAATTAATTAACATTCATTTAAATGTCCAGTAGGTGGCAGTAATGTCTAATATTCAGAAGTGAGCCTCACACTACTGTAATCTTTATTAAGCAATAAATCTATTAATATTAATATCTATAAATATTTA
>RJVU01075544.1:3375267-3392651 GCA_003731715.1 Anabarilius grahami | reverse complement strand
GAAATACTTAC
Organism: Anabarilius grahami; assembly: GCA_003731715.1. Taxonomy (NCBI): domain Eukaryota; kingdom Metazoa; phylum Chordata; class Actinopteri; order Cypriniformes; family Xenocyprididae; genus Anabarilius; species Anabarilius grahami. The sequence continues at coordinate 3,392,640 of RJVU01075544.1, read as the reverse complement.
CTATAATCAAAATACTATTACACAATAAACCTTTGTTTTGCATAATACATCAAACTTAAACACACATAAAAATCTACCTTGTACTTCTGCATGACTTCTCTTGTGAATCCGTATCTGCAAGAAACAATTTTTTTTTTAAATTCAGTTAAAAAAAAAAAAAAAAACCTGAGAGAGAACGATTTTACAAAATGTGTTTTTNTACCATTCCGAGAACATTATGTTTTTCACCACCAGAATGTATTGACCATGGAAGAGGTTTTGATTGGTTTATTAAAAGTCATGCCTTCAGTAATCCTTTGAATGGGTGATCTAGCATGTTACCTGAGGTTCATGATGTGGTCCTCATGGTTGCCTCTGTTCAGATGCATGTGGTCGGGGTAGAGCAGTAGAAAGGCAAACAGAATGATGATAATCTCTGTAGATTTCTTTCCTCGATCCACAAAGTCTCCATTGAATACGTAGGGGTTTTCAGCAGAGGGCAGACCATTCTGAGTAATAAGGCAATACATCTTGATGTAATAAGTCACCAGTGATGCCCAAGTGGCTTTAATGAACTCATTCTCTGGCTTTGCTTAGGTACATTACCCCTGCACCAATATGCTGAAATGCAATCACTAGAAATGATATTCTACGTCTAAACAATCAATCTGCATTTACCTTGTAAAATATAAGCAGTAAGTCATCCAGGCTACCATGCAGATCGCCTGTGTGAAAAAGAAAATTCGGCATATAAAAGATGTTTATCATTCCAGGGAAAAAAAAAAATCAAAAATCAAATATTGGTATCAGGAATGAAAATATGCAAAATAGAAACACTTTAAGTGGAATAACGTGATCTTTTTTTAGAGTATTCCAAGATGAGATTTCAGTTATTCATGCATGCTTTTCTGTACTAATTGAATCTGGAGCGCTGTTGAGTATGAAATGGTGCAGGATGGCTGTGATGAGCCCATTGAGGTACAGTGAAGTGCTTTATGAAGTGCAAAATAAATAAGCACTCATTCATTCATGCTGTTATCACTTTCTTCCAAGCAAGATATCGGAAAAATATTGCACATATCTCAAATGCACTGCTGCAACTTTTCAGAGATGGATTCTATAGAAATATCAACTCCATTTAAATGACTATTCTAGTATTTTACTAAACACAGAGTCTCACCACAGATAGTTATCTCTTTGGCATAAGATGTCGACAAGTATATGACATTTGGCATCTGTTTCAAGAACTTCTTTGTTTCGTATAGTAACTGCAGCACATATTTCCCATGAAGAGTCTGAAATGAGATGTAATCATATATTTACATGTCAATGCATTATTAACTTGGTTTGCAGTTCCTAAAATAAACAGCCAAATGTTTAGAATAGCAGACACAGTTTTAAAGCTTTAGCTTATGTTTATCAAAATATATTTTTTAAAAACCATCTTGGAAAATAAGTTAATAAATATACACTTCCATTTAAAAGTTTGGGGTTAGTGTAAACATTTTTCTCAAAAGATTTAAAGGGTTAGTTCACCCAAAAATGAAAATTCTGTCATTAATTACTCACCCTCATGCCGTTCCACACCCGTAAGACAAATTAAGATATTTTAGTTGAAATCCAATGGCTCCGTGAGGCCTACATAAGGAGAAATGACATTTCCTCTCTCAAGATCCATAAAGGTACTAAAAACACATCTAAATCAGTTCATGTGAGTACAGTGGTTCAATATTAATATTATAAAGTGACGAGAATATTTTTGGTGCGCCAAAAAACAAAACAAAATAACGACTTATAAAGTGATGGCCGATTTCAAAGCAAAGCTTCAGGAAGCATCGGAGCACAATGAATCAGCATATCGAATCTGCTGTTCGGAGCGGCAAAGTTACCTGATTTTAGCCGTTGGCAGTTTGACATGCGATCCGAATCATGATTCGATACGCTGATTCATTATGCTCCGAAGCTTCCTGAAGCAGTGTTTTGAAATCGGCCATCACTATATAAGTCGTTATTTTGTTTTTTTGGCACACCAAAAATATTCTCGCCGCTTTATAATATTAATATTGAACCACTGTAGGCTACTCACATGAACTGATTTAGATGTGATTTTTAGTACCTTTATGGATCTTGAGAGAGGAAATGTCATTGCTCCCTATGAAGGCCTCACGGAGCCATCGGATTTCAACTAAAATATCTTAATTTGTGTTCCGAAGATTAACGAAGGTCTTACGGGTGTGGAACGGCATGAGGGTAAGTAATAAATGACAGGATTTTCATTTTTGGGTGAACTAACCCTTTAACACTTTAATTCAGCAAGGATGCATGATATTGATCAAAAGTGACAGTAAAGACTATAATATTACAAAAAATATAAATATTTAAAATAAATCAATGAATTGATCAAAAAATCCTGAAAAAAAGATCTACCACCGTTTCCGCAAAAATATTAAGCAGTACAACTTTTTTTAACATTGATAATAATTAGAAATTTTTCTTGAGCACCAAATCAGCATATTAGAATGATTTCTGAAAGGTCATGTGACACTGAAGACTGGAGTAATGACTGCTGAAAATTCATGAAAATTAATCAATTACATTTTAAAATACTCTAAAACAGAAAACTATTATTTTTATTTTTATTTTTTAAATATACAGTATCTGCCTTGCACATACTGCAATGAAAAAAGAGCATTCTGAGAAAATAAGGTACAATATAGCATATATAATTTAGCACAATTTGGAAACCATTTAATGTTCGCTAGACAGAGATAAATAATGCACAAGATGATGGCTCATATTTTATCAGACGATTAGTGAAAGTTTTATGGTGTTGTACCTGCTCCTCTTTAAAGGCACCAAGCAGGGCATTGGTATCAGTCACGCTCAGGGGGAAGGAGAGACGAGGGCCGCTGTACGACTCTGGCACGACAATCTGCTCATGCTTCAACTGCCTGACCTCCTCAGTTAAAGGGTCAACCACAGAGTCCAGGAGGTGAGAGATCAAGTCTGGAGGAAGCAGAACATGACCATATGGGAAGTATAAAAGAAGAATCATATTAAACAAGTATCACATACACCTTATTTAGTATGAATTGGTGTAACAGCAAAGCAATCAATTTTGTGGTACTTGGATAGTGGAAAGTGCTGTGGAAAATGCATTATCTCTGGATTTACAGTCTTTTAGACAGATTCAGTGATAAAATTATTCCAACCAACCATTTAAAATTAAGTAGAAAAGGCAAAATGCCATTAAAAATAATGAAAAACCAAGAAGAAATAGTCATCGTAGGTCACAGGACCCGAAGCAACACACATTTTTCCGTGTAAAGTCATAAAAAATGTAACCATTAACATGTCATGTGAGAACTATCCATTAGTATAATCTGTTAAAACATAAGCCTGATAAATTAATGTAAATGTGAATCACGAAACACACTGGAACATCAAAAGGTTTGTGTTATTGTTAAGCATGGCTGGGCATGTGGCAAAATGAGCACACAGGAACATCAATACAGGCGGACAGGCAATATCTGTTTCAGTTTTCAGTTATTAAATAAATGATTAATTCTCAACCTGGAGTCTATTATGAAAGGCCTATTTTGATTGCCCATCAAAATACCCAGCACACAGTGCCATAACACAATGTACCATACTTCAATTTGCATAGCGTCTGGCCCTGCACAGGGATTTGAGGACTGCTGACCCATTGTGTCATTCTTCAAAATGTAAATTTGCAGTGTTTCCCATGAATTTATGCAGCGAGACTTGAATTTCAGGAACAGATGTTTGTATTGAAGAGAGAGCAAATGCAGCATTATTTTTTCTAGCCTTGATTTAGCCAACATCTCCAGGGAATCATTCACTGCTTCCTTAGATTGCTACTGATAAATAAGCAATATTAAGCTCTATTTGGTTCCACATAAGGAGCTCTATACTCCTGGGCAAAAAAAATGGGCCAAGCCTAAAATGGCTAAACACCAAGCTTTTAATTGTCTTAACCACAAATTATTGGTCAGGAAATCAGCTAAATTTAAGCAAATGCACTACTTAAAATGTCCGTCTCAGAAAAACATCAAAGAAAGAATTACGTTTTTTGAAGAATACGGAAAGTTGTGTGTGGAGTGATGAATCACACTGAAACACGAGTTACAAGCGGTGTCTTTGAAAATTTGGTGAGAAATATAATAATAAATGCATCTCTACAACAGTGAAGCATGGAGGAAGAGGAGTCATTGTGTGAGGATCCTTTTTAGCTGCTGGTATTGGTGAGCTTCACTGTGAAAAGTCATTTAAAGCTTTGGAGTACCGCAGAATACGGCAGAATGACTTGCTTCCCACAACTGAAAAGTTATCCAAAGAGGACTGATCAGATGTTATTTTTCAAAAAGACAATACTCCTTCCAAAACTGCAAAGACAACAAAGAAGTGGCTTAAGAACAAGTCCATCAGGCTCATGTTTTGGCCAGGTCAGAGTCCAGATTTGAACCCTATTGTGAATATTTGGTCTCACATTAAACTCTAACTGGAAGACAGTTTTCAGCTTCTCATGAATCTGCTTAAACATTTTTTTTTGGTCCAGATTTTAGGTAAAATCTGCACTTTAAAAAAAAAAAAATTAATACGTTAATTCAGCAAGGACGCATTAAATTGATCAAAATTGTAAAGATATTTGTTACAAAATGCAGTCAAATGCAGTTCTTTTGAACTATTCATCAAAGAATCCTGAAAAAAATGTATCACATTTTCCACAAAGATATGAAGCAGCACAACTGTTTTCAACAATGATACTAAGACATGTCTTTGAGTACCAAATTATTATATTACAATGATTTCTGAAGGATTACGTGACACTGAATTCTGAAATAACGGCTGCTGAAAATTCAGCTTTTCCATTGGAATAAATTACATTTTAAAATATATGAAAATAGAATTATTTTATAGTTAATAGTTATTTTCATATTTACTTTAATATTACTGTTTTTACTGTATTTGTGATCACCTGAATGCAGCCTTGGTGAGCATAAGAGACTTCTTTCAAAAACGTTAAATTTTTTTTTTGCCTTGTCTGCTTAGTGCACAGGACCACCCATTGAAGCTTTACTATAGCTGTGATTGCAGACCTTTCGATATTAAACCTGAGATANAATACGTTAATTCAGCAAGGACGCATTAAATTGATCAAAATTGTAAAGATATTTGTTACAAAATGCAGTCAAATGCAGTTCTTTTGAACTATTCATCAAAGAATCCTGAAAAAAATGTATCACATTTTCCACAAAAATATGAAGCAGCACAACTGTTGATACTAAGGCATGTCTTTGAGTACCAAATTATTATATTACAATGATTTCTGAAGGATTATGTGACACTGAATTCTGAAATAACGGCTGCTGAAAATTCAGCTTTGCCATTGGAATAAATTACATTTTAAAATATATGAAAATAGAATTATTTTATAGTTAATAGTAATTTTCATATTTACTTTAATATTACTGTTTTTACTGTATTTGTGATCACCTGAATGCAGCCTTGGTGAGCATAAGAGACTTCTTTCAAAAACGTTAAAAACATTTTTTTTCCTTGTCTGCTTAGTGCACAGGACCAATACCACCCATTGAAGCTTTACTATAGCTGTGATTGCAGACCTTTCGATATTAAACCTGAGATACTGTACACTTTAACATACTTCCTAATTGCCAACAGCCAAAGATTCTGTGGCCACAGAAAAAAGAAGCTGAACATGAAAACCATCAACTCCAAGCCCTAGATACATGATTACCTGACATGACTAGTCATGTGCACTCTCAGCCCACTCAATGGGAACTGATTAAATGCAGTTTTCCCCAAGGAAAGCCAATTTAGCATCATAACAGGCTGAAGCAAAGAACCATGTGAAGAATATACAATAGTGAAAAGAACATTCAGTTCGGTAAAACAACTGAATATTTGTACCCATGTAGTTTTCAGTACTATTACGGTTCTTCAAAAACATTGTAAGAACATTCTATTCAGAGTTTCTCTCAAGCTTTTCCTACTGTATTCTCAGTGATCTCATTTGGGATCTCGGTGATCTAAAGATGGGACTAATTGTCTTCTGTAATTCTGCACTTTGGACAGCTGCCTGTGGAGGCTGGTTGCTGCATTTCTGCCTCTCTCTGCATTACCACAACTCAAAATGGGATCTCCCAAGGTTGCTAAGCAACTGTGTTTCCATATAGTGTGGTTTTGGAATCACTGAAAGGATAGGTGTGCAATCCTCAAGAGGGAGACTGTGTGATGCAAAGAGTACAAGGGGCTTTCCAAAGGTGTGTCGAGGGACTGCCAAATTCAGATGATAATGAAGTAAAAATCACTAAATATAATTCTATTTGGCAATATCAAACCAATATAGCCTGACAAACCACCATGGCTCAACCAATAGGGTGAGTTCAGGGGACTGTTTGTCCGACCAATAACAAATGGGAGAGTTTGAATTGTTTAGACAGTTGGATTTGGCGATGCAAAAATTATACATTTTAGCTTTAAAGAAAGAAGCTTTATATACAAAATTTGTATATACAACACTTCTTTCATTACCTGGTCCATTCCCATTTATCTGTGTGAAGTTGTCCAACATGAAACTGAAGAAACTGGAGAGCTGTAAAAATTAAAAAGATGCAAACTTGTGTCAAAATGAACCATCCAATCATCTTGTAGAAAAACAGTGTTTTAATGTGGCCATAAGAACTAAGTGGTTTTTTACCTGTAGCTGGTCCTGTTCCCCTGCATACTCAATGGACTGAAAGATGTTCCATGTATAGCGTCTTCTCATCTCCAGGCGAGCAACATAGCGTCTGTACCAACGCTGGATGAGTATGGCAGCTTTTATGGCTAAATATGTTAAGAACACACAAAGAATGCAAGTGGCTGACAAACAATCCTTGAAGCCATAGTTGTGTAACCACAGTTTGAAGACAAAGACTAATTGGGAAGAGAAATGCCAGCAATGGGGGTTTTCAATGCACCACATGTGCCAGTTTGTAAAAGCAAATACTTGTAGCTGATTGGTGTGTTCTAATAAGGAAAAAGCACTCATTTCTACCTACATCTATGCATACTTCCCTACTTAAAGGGATAATTCACCCAAAATTGATTTACTCACCTTCAAGCCATCCTAGGTGAATATCTTCTTTCAGACGAACACAATCGGAGTTACATTAAAAAAATATCCTGGCTCTTCTAAGCTTTATAATGGTAGTAACTGGGGCGTTGTATTTTGAAACCCAAAAAAGTGCATCCGTCCATCATAAAAGTATTCCACAAAGCTCCAGGGGCTTAATAAAGGCCTTCTGAGGCGAAGCCATGGGTTTTTGTAAGAAAAATATCCATATTTAAAACTTTATAAACTACAATAACTAGCTTCCAGCTAACAGCCGTACGCAAGTCGAGTTGAGGCAAAAGAGTAACCTCTGAACCGACACATGATGTATTGATGAATGCGAAAGCGCAGAGGATAGAGCAAAACAAAACACCAGACACAAATTAGAAGTCTAAAACGAGAATGTTTAAAGAGAAATGTCGGAGGATTTCAATATAAGAGAAGAGGAGCTTCAGTTTGTTGCACAGCCCTATTTGTTTGAACCGCGAGAGGCGTCTAAGCTTACGCTACTCCTACATCCCGCGTCATACTTTGGGTCAGAGGTTTCTCTTTTGCCTCAACTCGACTTGCATACGGCCATTTGCTGGAAGCTATTTATTATAGTTTATAAAGTTTTAAATATCAATATTTTTCTTACAAAAACCCATCGCTTCGCTTTAGAAAACATTTGTTTACTCCCTGGAGCATATAGATTACTTTTATGATGGATGGATGGAAGTTTTTTGGGCTTCAAAATACAATGCCCCATTCACTACCATTATAAAGCTTGGAAGAGTCAGGGTATGTTTTAATATAACTCTGATTGTGGTCGTCTGAAAGAAGATATACACCTAGGATGGCTTGAGGGTGAGTAAATCATGGGATAATTTTCATTTTTGGGTGAACTATCCCTTTAATATGCAAAAAGCAATAATATGTCTACATATGCAGTAGGCATGAGACAAGACCCAGGATCATCTACTACATGCTCTGAAATTTGTAAGAGTGTAACCATTGGACACTTCGCTATCCCATGGGGCCATGGGAGCTGAAAAGTTGAAAAAATAAAAATTAGTCGAACAGCTATTTTTTAGTATAAGTGCTTTGGTATAAAGAAAAGTCCTCCTCATGTTTAAATTATACTTGTTATATAAATCATTTTTGAGAATAAAGGTCAAAGGACAATGTCAACAGATGTAGTATGTCCATGAAAGATTTAGAAATTTCTTGATTGCACATATACAGAGAAATTAAAGATGAATGATTCAAACCAGTCTACCATAGCAACCCTGCAAAGATGTACTGTACTGTTACTACAGCTGATTCTCATTTGTCTTATCAGGTTATTCACGTTACCATGCTAACATCATCCTTTAACGCACATACAGCTCTTGGTACAGGGACACTTGCATCTCTTCCAGAACACTTGAGTGCAAAGACTGTGCTAAAAATAAACCTTGTCTCAGGGGGTCAATATCACAGGTGCTAATTAAAGAAGTGCAAGGAGCAGTTAAGGAGAAAGAACACAATACAGACCTCAGAGACTAGGCTTTGCTCAAGACTACACGCCCATAGAGAAATTATGAGCTGCGTTCAAGAAGGATGGAAGAATTGCTCATTCGTTTATTTAATCTAAATGATCACACTCGTGGGTTTGTGCAAACTGGATTTAAACCTGACAAAAGTCATGCTGGCTATTACTTTACCTCAAAAAATATGGTAAACCATCTTGTACTTTTAAAAGTATGTAAACATTTCTACATTGCCGAAACTGTGCTCTCATGCCAACTAGTACTTCTCTACAGCCACAAATGGGACACAGACAGTGATGACAGATGCTGAAGAAAGTGCCTTACTCAGAGCTGGGCTGGGCTGCTTGATGGAGCCATCTGTGTGAAAGGTGATTAAATTAAATTGAGTAATTTGAGTAAAACCTTGGGGGTGGGAAAAAACAGGAAAATAAGGATAGAACTGGGGACTAAATGCAATGCAAGCACTGCAACATTTTTCAACAAATAAATAATGCAAACTTGCTGAAATCGGGGTTGTTGCAAAGGGGAGAGGAAAAAGGGGTTAAACTTATATTGCAAATGACTTTAAAGCAATAGGGATAAAGAATCAATATTTACCCGTTTCCGAGGGACGTGTTTGGTTCTCAACGGCAATGGATGTGCCGCATCCCATGATGGTACTGCTTGCTTCTGGTCATGAATCTCTGAAATTCTTGAGGTTCTCTTCTTCATTTAGTATCCAGAAATGCCTGTGCAAAGACATAATACAGAATAATTGTTAATGAAATAGCTTAAACTTCATCTGTACAAGACTGTAACATATTCAGGTTTGGGGGTAACAAATGCCATAGTTTCACAGTTACAAAAAATGTTGTTGAAAAATACTTTTTTTTTTTTTACACAAATTTGAGTATTGAAAAGATGCATCCTCATGGCTATTGTTACCACTAATAATAAAACAGACTTAATATTTAATTTCAGTTCTGTTTTGATGTTCATAATGAAGTGAAATGGCATTATAAAAAAGCAGTACTGTTTGGAACTAATCCAGCATCACAATAATGTGTCTCTGTAGAATAAAGCAACAAAAGATACTTACTGCAAATCATGCTGGACTTTAATCTGTGCCCTGAAGAGCCTTTCAAAAGGCCCTTTTAACACTGATCAATCTCTGGGAGCGGGCACAGGGAGAGAGATGTAGACTGTTGATTGTCATCTTCACAACGTTATAATAGATATAATAATAATAATAATAAAGCGTAATTATAGTTGACTAAAGTTCTGTCTCACCAAAGATGCTTAATATTTTTAAGTTACGCGAAACTCTTAAATAGGTAGGCTATTTAAAAACATTATGAACACAGTATTTATTCCTTAGCAACAAAAAAGGCAGAACAAAAATGCAGGAATAGGAACAAAGGAACATAAAAACACAACGCATAGGAAACGATATGCACTAGTTACCTTTCCGTTGTCCATCATTCAGTGCGAAACGCATATACGTTGAGAAATTAGGGTGGAATAAGACGTTATGATGAACAACATTCTTCTTCTTCTTCTAGTGTTTAATGGCGGTTGGCAGACCAACTTAAAAAAAAATCAAACATTCATTTCCGAATGTGGAGGAACAAACACCACAGGTGTCAGATGAGGCTAGTTTGCATGAAACGCCGAGGCGGTTTTGTTTGACGATGTGAGAGCACCTCTCGCTGACTCGTGTGAGTAGTGAGGGGGGTTTGATTCACCTCGGTGACTCGAATCATTTGGATCAGTTCAGTAAAAAGAGTCGTTCACGGACCCTGCAGTTGCGACGAACACAGTGTATTTTTGAGTAGTAAATAAATCATTGAATTGACAATAGCTGAATATGTTGTCGAACCATAGAAAAATACAGCATTAAGTCTAATAATAGTATGAAAACATCCTCATTTAATTGTGTATGGTCATCAGTTATGTTTACAATTTCATTATTTTTTTTATAACCATGTTGTGAACGAGATTGATTCATGTGACGAAAAAAACGTTCAGTCTGTACTAGATCTTGTTTATTTTTCCCCCGTTCGTTTACGGTCTCCTTCAGTAAGTCTCACTTTAAAGGGTTAGTTCACCAAAATGAAAATAATGTAATTACTCACCCTCATGTCGTTCTACACCCGTAAGACCTTCGTTCAAGGTCCATAAATGTACTAAAAACATATTTGAAACAGTTCATGTGAGTACATTGGGTTCAACCTTATTATAAAGCGACAAAAATACTTTTTGTGCGCCAAAAAAAAAAAAAAAAATTCTCAACAATATCTATGGCCTGATTGCAAAACACTGCTTCAAAGCTTTACGAATCGAATCAGTGAATCGGAAAGCCAAAATCACATGATTTCAGCAGTTTAGCCGTTTGATTGGTGATCCGAATCACTAATTCGAAACAAAAGATCCATGAAGCTCAGAAGCCTCATGAAACAGTGTTTTGAAATCTGCCATCACTAGATATTGTTGAAAAGTCGTGTTTTTTTGGCACACAAAAAGTATTCTTGTCGCTTTATAATAATCAAGATATATTAAAATAGAACCACTGAACGGTTTCAAATATGTTTTTAGTACCTTTATGGCCCTTGAGAGTTTGAATGGCATTGCTGTCTATGCGGCCGAGCCATCGGATTTCATCAACAATATCTTAATTTGTGTTCCGAAGATGAACGAAGGTCTTACGGGTGTAGAACGACATGAGGGTGACTGAGTAATAAATTACATTCATTTTTGGGTGAACTAACCCTTTAACAGCTTCTATTGGACAAATTCTATTGGTTTACGTCAATCTTTGACTACAGGAAATTAGTCACGCGATTTAAAAGGTAGATACTTTTTTTTTTTTAAAAGAGACTCGCACGTGAAAAGCAAAGCATAGAGAGAGAAAAGAGAAAAAGAAAATAAGTGGTGATTTGCAGCAGCAAAGCAAATATTGCTTAAAATGAACACGCCAGTATACAATAAGCAAACATGAGCCAGTTTAACAAAATGATTTTTATTATTTTCAACAAATAAATATTTACAAAAATCAACTAAAATTGTTATATACATTAAAAGCTTCAACTAAAAAGATTCAAGGTTCAGGCGCCAGCCAGCGCAGCTGGATTTCTGCGGCGTCTCAGTTGACTCCAGGCCTCCAGAATCTCCCTGCGCGTGACGATTCTGTAGCGGCTGAAACAGGAGAGACGCGCGGCCTCTGACCCCACTCTCTGCAGCAAATATCTGCTTACGCCCCTGGACTCATGGACGCTTCTTACTGCTAACTGGAATTCAGTTGTTTTATGTGCAGCCATTTCAGGTAAATTTTCAACAAATATTTAGTTATTTGCGGACCTATAAAACACACCTGTTGTCGGGCCGTGTACATGAACGCAGCGTGTCCTCTGGTTCTTGATATGGAGCTTCTAGATGCCGTGCACCGCTTGCTTTTAAGACCAGGCGCTTTCATGACGGATAGGGCAGTGAGTATACAACAGTCGCTGAAGCGAAGCTACAATTTAAGGTATTTGTAATCAGTCCCCTAATGACTAACAAGCAGGTGCATGCCTTCTCAATTTGACGTTAGCGCATGCGCACTGGGTCAAATAATAACTACTAATAACTAGAAATGGCTTCCACTGAAAGCGCAATTTGCCATTGCAGCCATGAACTTTATCTTAATCTCATTTCAGCACATTTTTGCTTAGATGACACCTTTCGAAAAGGGGCTAAACACTGTGAGGGCATGTTGTATTTGTTATTATTTTAAAATAATTATTAAATACTATATGAATCCAATAAAATGACATTTTAAACATCTTTATTTTTCAACATCACTTTTTTATTACAATTAAATGATATGTTTATATTACATAGCAGTGAATTATTAAAAATTATTAATAAAAATTGCATAAAATATGATGCAAATGTTTCATATCAGCAAATGCTTATTTCCCCTAATAATATATTATATGTTGAATAATCCTGTGCATGTACTGATACATTTGGTGCCTCTATCGCGTTCCCATTCATATACATTTGTATATATGGAATTTTGTTTATGTATATTTGCATATTGATTTTTTTTAAAATTATTTTTGTATAGTATCCAAATAAACTGTTGGACATACACAATGTACAGAGAGAGACGTTCTTTATTCAAGAGCGTTGTTTCTCAGGTAAGCCACAAATACAATTAATCAATATAGGCTCACAAAAAGGAATTGGACATAACAGTGGGAATAAAATACCCTACATCACCATCACAAACCACATCAGAACACACAATAACAACATTCAGTACAACTCCACAAGATCTCCCCACCTCTTTCCAGATAAGCTAACCTCTGGTTTAGCCATATTACCAAAGTTGCCTCCTCTGGCCTCAGCTTGCACCAGATACCCCCCTTTATATCTGATTTGCCAAAGCAAAAAAAAAAACATTTTTGGTACATAAATCGAATACAAAATGACAGGAAAAAAAACTCTTTAAATGTAAAGAGAAAAGGAAAACATCTTTAACACAAATAAATGTAACTAACACATTCTACTGATCATTTACTCCTTGGAAACACCATAAAATAAAATAAAAACAGAAACAAGTGCAGTGAGTTTATGCAGTGATGTTCACTTTGGCATGTTGTGATACAAGAAAGGGGGCAGTACAGGAAATAGTTGGGTATGGCTTTGCTGGAGTGTTCCAGATCAGGTGCATTTATTCGTGCATAGTAGCAGCTCCATGCGGATGGCGATGCGAGTGTGCCAGCCAAGAGGGATGATACGGATGTAACGTGCTACGATAGGTGGACGCAGCAGGTTCTGGACTGTGGAAGAACGGTCAGAGTTTCCATAGAACACCTGAGGAAAAACAAGTAAGTGTAGAAAACATAAAACCATGGACTAGACTGAATTAGATACTTCAGTGCCATCTTTAGAGTACAGGTTGCAATACTTTGATTACAGTGAAAATTAATTTTTATATAATCCTTCAAATAAATAGGCCAAGTGTTTTTTTTTCTTGAACCCTGATTATTCCAGGATGGGCTGTTTGTCTTCTTACCCTGTTGTTTCCAGTTTGGTCCTTGTAGTAGATCCAGTTGAATTTCTCATTGGTGCGGTACTGCACAGAGTACTTGGTAACCCACTCATCAGAGTCACAGCGCCCCTGGGTCAGGATCCCAGAAACCACTTTGACCTCCTTCAGGTCAATCTGAAGCCACTGGTTAGTATCCTGGAACTTAGACAGCCAGGCACAGCTGGGACATATGGTCAAAGTCTATTTAAGACCGAAATCTCTAAAATTGCTGGTCAACATTATGTATAAAATAAGTATAATAGCATTCAAATGTTTGGGGCCAGTAAGATTTTTTTAATGTCTTTTATGCAAACCAAAGCTGATAATATTGTAAAATATTATTGCAATTTAAAATAACTGTTTTCCATTTTAATATATTTTAAATGTATTTTAATTCTTTGATGTCAAAGCTGAATTTTCAGCATCATTAGTCCAGTCTTCAGTGTCACATGATCCTTCAGAAATCATTCTAATATGATGATTTGGTGCTCAAGAAACATTTCTTATTATTATCCATCTTGAAAACAGTTGTACTGCTTAATATTTACAGTGCCCTCCACAATTATTGGCACCCTTAGTAATTATGAGCAAAGGCGGCTGTGAAAATAAATCTGCATTGTTTATCCTTTTGATCTTTCTTTCAAAAAATTCACAAAATTGTAACCTTTCATTGAAGGAAAAGAATTGAAAGTGGGGGGAAAATCACATTATGAAATAAATGTTTTTCTCCAAAACACGTTGGCCACAATTATTGGCACCCTTTTACTCAAAACTTTTTGCAACCTCTTTTTGCCAAGATAACAGCTCTGAGTCGTCTTCTATAATGCCTGATGAGTTTGGAGAGCACCTGACAAGAGATCAGAGACCATTCCTTCATGCAGAATCTCTCCAGATCCTTCAGATTCCCAGCTCCATGTTGGTGCTTCTTCTCTTCAGTTCACTCCACTCATTTTCTTTAGGGTTCAGGTCAGGGGACTGACACATTTTTGTGTTGGTTTTGATGTTTGTTTTGGATCATTGTCCTGATGGAAGATCCAACCACGGCCCATTATTGGATTTCTAGCAGAAGGTCAGGTTTAGCTTTTTTATCTTATGGTATTTGCTAGAATCCAAAATACCATGTATCTGAACAAGATGTCCAGGACCTCCAGCAGAAAAATAGGCCCTCAACATTAAAGATCCAGCAGTATATTTAACCGTGGCCATGGGGTACTTTTTATCCATGTGTGCACCAAACCCATCTGGTGGGTTTGCTGCCAAAAAACGCTTTTTTTAGTTTCATCTGATCATAGAAGCCGGTCCCGTTTGAAGTTCCAGTCTTGTCTGACAACTGAGTATGCTGGAGATTGTTTCTGGATGAGAGCAAAGTATTTTTCTTTAAACCCTCCGGAACAACTTGTGGGGATGTAGGTTCTGTTTGATAATTTTTTTTAGGCTTTCTGAAACTCAAGACTCAACTAATCTCTGCAATTCTCCAGCTGTGATCCTTGGAGAATCTTTGGACACTCAAACTTTCTTCCTCACTGTGCATTAGGATGATTTAGACACACGTCCTCTTCCAGGCAGATTTGTAACATCTTTAGTTGATTGGAACTTCTTAATTATTGCCCTGATAGTGGAAATGGGGATTTTCAATGCATTAGCTTTTTTTTTATAGCCACTTTCTATTCTGTGAAGCTCAACAATCTTTTGCTGCACATCAGAACCTTATTCTTTGGTTTTTCTCATTGTGATGAATGATTAAGGGAATTTGGCCTTTGTGTTTACACATTTTTGTACTCCTGTGGAACAGGAAGTCATGACTGGACAATTTCATTCTCCTAGTCACCCTGGTGTGCTAAAAAATGTAAATATGAATGGGAATATACTTCAGAGATATTTTAATCATAAGAATTTCTAGGGGTGCCAATAATTGTGGCCAACATGTATTGGAGAAAAACATTTATTTCATAATGTGAGTTTCCCCCCACTTTCAATTGTTTTACTTCGATGAAAGGTTAGAATTTTTTGTGAATTTTTTTAATGAAAGATCAAAAGGATAAACAATGCAGATTTATTTTCACAGCTGCCTTTGCTTATATTTACTAAGGGTGCCAATAATTGTGGAGGGCACTGTATATATAAAGGATTTTTGATAATTAGAAAGTTTATTATATAACAGCATTTATTTGAAATAGATATTTTTTTAAATGTCTTTACTGTCACTTTGGATCAATTTAATGCATACTTGCTGAATAAAAGTATTAATTTCTTTAAAAGAAATCTTACTGACTCCAAACTTTTGAACAGTAGTGTAAGTAAACATTTATTTATATAGCACTTTTTAAAACAACTAAATGGATGGAAATAAATTGCCTAAAACATGGCAGACCATTCGCCTAATGTAGTTTGCACTTAGTACACTGGGAAAAAAAATGGTGTAGAAACAATTTTCACTCAGAAATTTCACAAATATTTACAAAGAAACAGCAAGTAACACATTGAATTAAATGTGAAATAGTATTTTCTTGTAAAAAGCAATCCAATGATCTTTGTATAATTTACAACTGCAAAAAATCGTGTCACAATTCAGGATTTAGTATTTAGATTGTTAAAAATTTTACATAATAAAAGTTAAAACAAAGTTAAATTGTTTGAGGAACATGTGAATGAAATCAGCAGTGAAATCTGTCAAAAAAGTTTATTTAACTGTATTTTATTCAATTTAACTGAAAAGACAAGACTTTCTTTCTTACAGCCACCATACTGAGCAGTATTTCAGAGAACTCACCCAAATCCTTGGCTGTTGAGCCTTGCCTTGCTTGCAATCCAGGAGGAGAACCAGCCTGTGTACTGGTCTTCATTAGAGCAGCTCATCTGATCTGAATTCACAGATCCTGCCTCAAAACCCAGGGGCTTATGGTAGGGACACTCTGGACAGTAAATTAAGAATAGACATTGAGAATAGATTTCTTTGCATATAATTTGAAGTGAAATTATAAATATGCATCGGCTCAGTTCAGGCTTTCTGACTTTGAATTACTAAAATGTGGACAGGCCCATTCAACAAGAGACATGTCTGACAGAGGGCTTAATGAAACATTAGTCATGCGATCAGAGAGATTTCTTTGTCCGGCTGTTATAAAAAGGTAAATGGACAAAGCGTTAATCTGGCAGCTCTGTAATTCTGTGCTTCCACTCCTGACTTTACAATCCCAAAAGCTTTAGTTCCCATAGTGAAAGATCAACATCCATTAAGACTTTAGGTTGACAGATGGTCACGTTCCACACTTAAGCTCCAGTCCTACATCAATGTTTTTATATAACAGTCCCTCTTTTCAAGGATTTAGGATGCTCTTTTTGACATACCCTCTTCTGGTTTTGATTTTAATGAAATCACACGAAAATAAAAGGCATTCTGATTCAGAAATCATGAACTTTGATCTGAATTTCTTCTTTTTCAGAGAAAAGGTGTCTTTAAAAATCTCCAAAAGTCAACACTTAAAGGGACAATTCACTCAAAAATGAAAATATTGTCATCTTTAATCTACTCACCCTCAAGTTGTTCCAATTTTGTTCAACAAATTTCTTTGTTCTGCTGTACACAAACGAAGAATGTTTGTAACCAATCACATCTCACCCCTCATTGACTACCATAGTAAGAAAAAAAAATACTATGGTACTCAATTGGGGGGGGGGGGGGGGGGTTT
>RJVU01075544.1:3321658-3375257 GCA_003731715.1 Anabarilius grahami | reverse complement strand
CTGCTTGGTTACAAACATTCTTCCAAATATCTTCCTTTGTGTTCGGCAGAACAAAGATTTATACAGGTTTGGAACAACTTGAGGGGGAGTAAAGGATGACAGAATTTTCATTTTTGGGTAAACTATCCCTTTAAGGGTCAACATAATGGGACTATGAACCTGCATCCTGTCCATCACTGTGATTCTTAAGTCTTTCATTTATTTTTTTCATCTCAACTTTCCTCCCTTTCATCTGATTCTAACACATAATTCTCAGAGGACTCAGAACACGAGGTGGTCTGTGTTAATGGAGCATGTCTGCCCTGTGGTGGTGTGCCAATGGGATGCGGTGATGGCACACATGGCCCAGGTGAAGCTGCAACCAAATGATTAATGACTTTCTGCACCGCTGCAGGTGGGGGCTTGTCCGGGAGCCAGCTCATTCGCACATGTCCTGCCTTTTTTCCGAAGGGCACCAGCTAGTGCTAACTAATCCATCCATCTCAATTCCCAAAGAGTAATGTTAACGCAAAGCCCCATTCAGAAGTTTCACTCTCCTGACAAATCAAGCATAAAGGATTTCAGTAGTATTTGATTCACAATTCACCCTCAGCCAGTAAAAACAGTTAACTGTACTATTTAGATAATGAAGGAAAATGATTCATTATATATTTGTTTGACACACGTTTTGAACCAAAACACTTCATAGTGGCAGAGCGGAGATCATCCAAAACTAGGACAAATGATGAGAAGCCTACAAAACACTCACATTAATACTGTCACAATAAGTGCTTATTACATTCTATTAAATGCTTTTTTTTTTTCTCCCATATTTTATTCAGACCGTTTCTCTTTCTTACCTGGCATGCAGTCCATCTCCTGCGCCCAACTTGATGAAGAACCTTTGAAAAGCAGTTTGCTAGAGGATTCATCGCAGTTACACTTGCAGGTTTTCTCAGCCCATGTGTCGTTGCCCTCGCCATCCTAAGCACATATCAACATAGTTATCAAGATCTTGTCTTTTAATTGTCTTTATGCCAATATCAAATGTTTTTAATTACCTCTTGCGCTTGTAACCCGACAAAACCTGGGAAAATGTGGAAGAGTAAAGACTTTTATTATCTCATTAGGCTAAATGAACTGTTAATACAGGTTGAATAGAATTTACTAAGATTTAAATTCACATTATACAACTATAATTCACAATCATTTTTGTTTATATATTTAACTTATCGTTAACATATTTTTCAGTGTTTATTTTATTTAAATCTGATGCACTTTTTAAAAAAGTAATCATTTTCTGTGAAATTAATTTCTGCTAATTTAGTGAAAATAATGGAACATACCTTCAGACACCAGCAGGATGGCTAACAGTAACGTGTTCTGCAGTCTGTACTCCATGATGGTTTATTTTTCGAGTGCTGGACCACCGCACTGATATTAAAGGGGCTGGATTACTGTAATCCACGGAGCACTAATGGCCTTATCTAATGCCCTTTATCTCAAAGCTCCTCCCTTTACTCCTAAAAGATAGTTTGAAATTGTTCACATCCTAGTCCGACCCTTGTCTGTTAAAAAAGAGAGAAATACCAAACGATCCCAGATTATAAAGCCGGACGATCACCTTCTGTGACCCAGTTAATGGTTCAATGCATACAATTAACTCAATTCAACTTCCCTGGCAATCTGTTGATGCAAATCACTACATACAATATGCCATTTCATGAAGAGACAAGTTGAAGGCTTGTTTCTTTCTTTTTAGTGTCGTTTTTCTTCTGTAATTGCTGCGATAACATATCCATTTATTATTTACCGGCCTCCATTGTTTTGTGTCTGTGTTTGCAATGAAATGATGCATGCTAGAACATAGTTGGGTAGACATTGTTTTAATTGTTATTAATTACAGCGGAATATACATTATAAACGCTGTTGGAGTCAGACATGCCTGGACTTAAATCAAACAACGTTAGGGTGCTGTTTCCCACTTGTACCCTAAAGAGAACACACAGACAAATAGTCTTCACAAAAGACATAGACAAAGTGCTGAGTGAGTGGTGATGATTATGTTTGAGCTAAATGTTGTGCATTGGTGATGAAAAAGTTATAAGCAAATAACTTTCTGTTTACAGACTCAATCGATTGGATAGAAGCAGGCCCAGATGGGAACTGCAGACTTTTATCACATTATATGTGGTGATTTTAGGATAGGTAAAAGCATGTTACACATAACAAAAAATACAAGACACTTATTGGTAACTGAAAGGAACATTAAAAAGTCAAAATTTTAGCAGTGAGGGATGTAAAGAACATTGAAGATCTGCGTGGGCCTGATAGATGTATCCAAAGTGATGGCTGTTGTCTAAATGGAAGTCACATTCTGATTGGTTGGTTGTATTGACAACTGCTGTATATTGTTCATGTCAATCCTGTCAAGCAGAAAGGGTTATACAATTTGGGGATGGACCATGTTCTCAATTCAGCAAACAGGATTCAAACAGACTGCGAAAACTCAGCAAAACAGTTCAACATATAATAGGAACAGTCTTAACATTTAAATAAAACAAAAACAGATGTCTTTCTAAGTACATTCTATGACAGACTCAGAAGTCAGTCCACTAAAATAAAGAGAATGACAGATATACATCTGTGAATTCATGGAACAGACAAATTGAATGCTCACATGACAGAATAAACGCTTTTGTTCCTGATAGATTGTAAACCTTTGGCCTTGCAAGACTTCACAATGGCTTTAATTGGCACAACAACTGCTTTAGACACAAAATGTGGCAGTGATTTCAATACTTAAAGGTGGAATAAACATTATGAAATGTCTAAAGTAGAAAAGAGAGACCTGTTTTCGATAACCATGAAAGATGCAAACTGAGCCTTATTTGCATTAAAGGCTTACATTCTTATGCAGACATAACTGGTAAACTGATAAAAGAGTTAAATACATTACATTCTAAAAGGACACAGCTTTTTCTCATTGCCAAGCCAGAGGGGAAAAAAAGAGAAAACGAACAGCCATACGCAAATATGAGAGTCAACGAATATTGACTAATTGTCTAATATATTTAATCTATTCTGTGGGATGAACCTGAATGTTTATATCGCTGCATTCAACAGCTGACAATGAAAAGCAAATGGGCATCCTCTTTGGATGATATATGCTACAAGCCAATATAAGACAAGCTGTCTATGGCTATTAAACCATGACAGATGAGTTGTCAGTACCTGCAGGTATACTTCAGTATGGCAGTGAACCAAGAAACACTCAGAAACACCTTCACAATATCCTTCAGCATACATTTAAGGCAGTCAAAACCCTGCGCATTCAGTCATATAAGGTGAATGAAGGTAAAGTGGGACACAATTTGTCAGTGTCATTTTTTTTTTGTATTAATATTAGATTCCAAATGGCTAACAACGTTCATAAAAATCCACTTCACCTACATTACCGTTCAAAAGTTTGGGGTTGATTTCAAAGATTTTTTAAATGTTTTTGAAAGAAGTCTCTTATGCTTACCAAGGTTGCATTTATTTGATTAAAATACAGTAAAAATAGTAATATTGCAAAATATTATTACAATTTAAAATAAGTTTTCTTTTTTATATATTTTAAAATGTAAGCGGAATTTTCTGCAGTTAATTTTTCCATTTCTTATTATTATCAATGTTAAAAACAGTTGTGCTACTTAATATTTTATTATTTTTGTGGAAACCATGATACATTTTTTCTTTTCAGGGTTCTTTGTTGAATGGAAAGTTCAAAAGCATTTATTTGAAATAGAAAGATAACATTATAAATGTCTTTACTGTCACATTTGATCAATTGAATGCATCCTTGCTGAATAAAAGTATTAATTTCTTTCAAAAAACAACAACAACAACTGACCCCAAACTTTAAACCGGTATTGTATATTCACCCTGGCTAGATCACACGACTATCAGGCTCCATTTTGACAAAAATGTTGGTAGACGCAGCCCTTGGGAGATCGGTTTGCTATTTTAACACTTAAAACGAGCTTTCATAATATTTTAGTACTCTAGTATAGTGGCATGTTTTGCCCAGATCTTCTGTTCCACACCAGTCAATTTAAAAGTAAAAAAAAAAAAGTGACAGTAAATCAAAATCAAAACTAAGGAAATTCAGAATCAGTGACATTCTACATGTTTTGTAGTGGGTTAACAAGGCTGGTCATAGATTACCACTCGCAGGTGACCTCACCACAGCTGGCGACAACCAAACTGTTTATCTTGGCAGTCCTAACAGCTGGCTGATGGGAGGACTACCTGGCACCACGGAGACAGACTGTGCCAACGTACTGCAGATTAAAGGATGTCAGAGCATTTATGGACAAGGTGTTAATCCAGTAGTGATGGAATCACATTCTAATACTCGGGAAGGATGAAATACTCTCAAAAGGAAAAACAGCAGACAGCATTACTACTTAGAAACAAAGTGTTTCATGTCACTAAAAAGTAACCTGAAAATACTCAACAAGGAAACAAGAAGTTCCAGAAAGTGACTTTCAAACTTTTTGAACGAGCATAGAAAAGATTCACCATCTCTTCCAACAAAACAAAAATCAACAGTTGCATGGCAGTTTAACCATGAAAGACAACACAGCAGAACTGAACATAATGACTGAACCTGATTGCTGTTGCTGAAAATTATCTACGCATAGCACATTGAAATAGTGCTGAGACAACAGAATCAACAGAGATATAAGAACAGACAAAAAAACATGACTTTTTTATGATGTAAATGCCAATAATCCTAAACAATACTGTATAGACTGTACTTGAATGCGTAACTTGAACATGAATAATCTTAATCCAGTCCTGTGAAAGACAGAGCTCATGTACTGTAGGTAGATAAGGTAGAAGTTTTAATCAAACACCATATCAACACAAACACCTGTGAGAAATGTCTGTTTAAAGTGCACCATTGAAACGATACTATTTCAAAAACCAAAAAGAAAAGTTTTCGTAAAAATATTAAAGAACATATTTCACTAGTTACTGAAATGAAAATGCTCTGTCTCTTTGGGGGGGATTTTATGAGCAACTTCAGTTGTTGAGCAAAGTGCCTGTCATGATAATCAATGTAAATAAATAAAAATGTAATACTCAGAAGCAACTCTATGAAGGATGTTAAATTAACCTCAAAGTCATGCTATATTGCTCTGTTTGCATTGGTATTCAAATGCCAGGAATCCTTAATACAGCTATTTTGCATATTTTATATCCATCTAATTTCAATCTGTATTTGTAAAATATAATTTGATGAAATGTAAAGCGAAAGCCTGAATGGAAATGTGCTGCGTTTCAGGGGCCACTCAAAAATCTCACCGCGTCTCCCACCTGCACTCCCCGCTAACAGATCAATAACTGCATTACGTCTTTGAAACCCTTTTACCAGGTCCCGAGGCAATGCTTTTATCTCTTCAAAAACATGCCGTTAAACGGATTAAAATAAAACCGCCAGTTATTCAGTTTGTTAAATGAATCATGCGCACATGCAACCAAATCCCCGCGAAGAGACCGCTGGAAGTCACGCCAGGACGGAGATACAGACTTAACTCTCACAACCTTGAGCAAAGCTGCTTGTAAACTCTCACTCGTGCCACAGGCAAAGTCACACTTATTCACCAGCTGGTGGGGTCTAGATCGCAGAGGGAGACACGGAGAGGCCCTGGGGGCCTCTGCTGAAATTCATTATTCACAGGAAATCCAGCTCTTCAGGGATCTGGGCTTTAATGAACTGACGCCAAATACAAGCACTATCTGATCTCAATGTTTAGGTTAGTATCCTGTTTTGAATGCCAAGCTCATGGGAAACATTGTAAGACACCGGCTACAGGTAAAGTGAGACAAATAGCCATCATGGGACGTTGATTTAATGGTCTCGCATGAAAAGTTACACCGAACCTGTTTAGGAAGCATCAGTTGTATGTTTTATATAGGGATGATTCAATAACCTGCAGTATGAGTGTGAAATATAGACCTAATCTGCACTGAGAATTCATATCAGAAAACAATGCTCGATAAAGAGAGGAAAATAATTCAGAAACAATAAGTACTTTTGTTACAACCATAAAATGCACTCTGTACATTATAACTATTAACACACCAATAATTCATTAAATAATCTCCATGAAATATAGAATTATTAGACATTAAATATTTATACATTCTCGTGTATAAACTAAAGCTCTTACAATTCCACAGATTTTTTTTTGTCCCCATCCCTAAGTTTCCATATACAAATACATAGATTCATATCATCGTCAATAAGATATATTCAACAGAAAACTGAACCCAGATGTAATGAACAATAATACAAATTCTATCAAATGTGGATGCTTTAAAAAACAAATCTGAGACATAACTATTGCCACCTTCTGGCCAGAAGTGGCATTGTGTACCACTGAATGAACAATAGCATTCCATAGGTAGCCAGGAAGGAAAAGGAGAAACCAAGTACACTAGAGGCCACTAGGGGGCCTCCTCCTCTAAAGAGCCGTTTCTTTCAGATCGTTGAGGTTCGGCATTCTCGCGCGAGCGGCTCTGGTAAAGCCGATACCGTTCTGCCCACCTTTGTTTGCCATTTGGTCTGGGTACGGTGCGCCCTCGGCCCGATTCAGAGCGGAGACGTGCCAACTGGACTCGATCTGCCCTGGCAAAGGGTAGTTGTGGGGTTTGCGGCTCTTGGTATTGGGGGTGACGCTGCCTGGTGGGTGCCCTCTGACCTCGTTCAGGTTCCCTTTGGTAGGGGGGTTAGGAATGGTCTGGAAGCGCAGTT
The DNA here is from genome assembly GCA_003731715.1 of Anabarilius grahami. Classification (NCBI taxonomy): domain Eukaryota; kingdom Metazoa; phylum Chordata; class Actinopteri; order Cypriniformes; family Xenocyprididae; genus Anabarilius; species Anabarilius grahami. The sequence goes on along the minus strand of RJVU01075544.1, from coordinate 3,368,470 downwards.
CTGCCGAGCGATCGGGAGGTGGGGGCTGATTGGACGTAGCAGGAGAGGAGAGGTGTAGGAGCTTCCGCAGGGATTTCAGAGGCTGGTTCTGAAACGGGGAAGCAAGATTAAAAATTCAAGTCTGTGTGTTTGGGTTTGCAATCATAAAATATCAGGGAAGTTAATGGAAACATATATTCAGCAAGGATGCATTAAAAGATTAGTTCACTTCAGAATGAAAATTTCCTGATAATTTACTCACCCCCTTGTCCTCCAAGATGTTTATGTCTTTCTTTCTTCAGTTGAAAAAAAATTAAGGTTTTTGAGGAAAACATTCCTGGATTTTTCTCCATATAGTGGACTTTAACAGCTGCCAACGGGTTGAAGGTCCAAATTGCAGTTTAAATGCAGCATCAAAGGGCTCTACGCGATCACAGCCGAGGAATAAGCTAGTGCAAGATGAGCATTTGTAGTTAAAAAGTATATACATTTTTATTTTTTTTTAGAAAATGACCATCGTTTCGCTAGATAATACCCTTATTCCTCGGCTGGGATCATGTAGAGCCCTTTGAAACTGCATTTAAACTCCAGTTTGAACTGTTGAAGTCCACTATATGGAGAAAAATCCTGGAATGTTTTTCTGAAAACCCTTACTGACCCCACACTTTTGAACAGCAGGAACAAACAAACAGATTTTACTATCAGATGGTCTGAAGTTTTTCTTACCTGAGGCTGCACATCTGCCTGCTTTTCAGGCGGCCAAGTGTTGTCCCTGTCACGATCGCGATCCCTCTCGCGGTTTCGATCCCGATCACGCTCCCTGTCCCTTTCCAGGTCACGTTCCCGGTCACGATCTCGGTTGCGGTGTCGACTGCTGTGATGAGACGAAGATTTGACTGGTCTCTGTATCACTAGCTGCTCCTGCTGGGCCTCACTAGGAACCTGGCACACAGATCAAACCACAAAACCAGTGAAATCACCTGTACACTGGGATTTATGTACAATTTCCGCCTCTCCCAACAAAAGTTCACCCATAATCACGTGCATTAGGCCAGAAGACTGGAAACGTTCCAGAATACAGCCCTGCGAACCAGCTCACAGCCTCCATTTGTTTATGACAGAAATAATTTAAGAATTAAAAAAGGATTTAATTCCAATGACCAGCTGTTTCTGGAGAAGATGGATTATTGAAGATAGATAAAGAGCTGAGTGTTTCGGGACGTGCCCAGTTTCTGACCTTTTGTACCGAAATGTGCAAGTGTTTTTAAATGTGTGTGTACAGAAGACAGAGTTTGTATGTTTGAAGACATTTTTGACCACTTCTCCTGCTCTCTCAGGTTCGGAGAATGGTAAATGAGAAAACGTGCATCCTCTTTGAGCAGGCGCTGCTAAAGACGGTCATGAGGTCTAACATGCATCTAACAGAACACATGCTGATGCTTTTGCGATGCTAGCAGTAACCTAAGCGATGATGTGTAAAACACACAGTACCAGATCTGTTACTTCAACAGCTATAAAGCAAATTTCTTGACCTAATGTGGTTTGAAATTCATAATCAATGATTCATTATATAAGACTACATGGAATATTAAACTGAGTTTGTCTGTGCCGCCAGCTATTGAGCCCATAAATTAAATGTGTGTGGTGTGTGCAAAGATGAATTAGGCTTATTTAGGTTTTGGCTGTAAATTAAAATTGAATATATTAATTTACACATTAGCACAATTAATGATGTAAAAATAACACAAAAGAACAAATTCTTTTTTGTGATTTTCTATGATTTACTCATCTTTCACTTTAAATGTATTTTCATTCGTATTTGTTGAGAGAAAAAGCCCTAGAATGAAGGCAGATGTGCATATATATACACTATATTATATATAATATAAATAAAAATCAGCCTATAGACTGAACAGGTAATATGCAAGCGCATGACGTCACAGTTTTCAGAAATTCGCGTTTTTGTAGTTTACAAGAAGACGATAAAGGTATTGTTTTCAAAAACTTGCACTTTGAATCTTGTTTTCAAAAGTTTGCAATTTCAGACCCCCAAATGCTGTTGTCGTGTAAATGAATGGCCAAAACGCATAAAAAGTTTTCAGTTTTTAGTTGAAAACAGTGTTGTGTAAACGGCCCCACGATTTTTGAAACTGGATCTATCTAGCAGTTGCTAGAATGAAAATACACATTAACATAGATCTGGACCTGATGTTTTACTTGTTAAAAAATGGATCTGGAAAAAAAAAAAAAATCTAAAAATGACAAAATGACATCCAGTCATAGAACACCTATACATTTAGCATGACATGCAATGGAGGTGTGTTTATTTGGTAGAGCGGCACGGTTTTATGAGAGCAATACCATGGGCTGCGGGACAACAGGGAGCACTTTGACAGAAGAGTTATGCTTTAAGCTATTCTTTGAGTTAAAGAGGGGGAAAAGGCTTTTCTTGATGCTCGGGTTCCTTCCCGCGTTGCCGTCCGTCTGCAATATAAGACGCACAAAACCCCAGTGGCTCATTCTATTAACACCAAACATCTTTTGTTGTTGAATACAGCAGATGAACATACGGTCCTCTGGCTCAATATTTGTGGTCAGAGCACAGTAGAGGCAGATTCTGCCACACACATGCTGCTCGGGTCTGTAATGGTCTCCATATGGCTATTATGGGGAAATACTACTGAAGGCACTGAACTACACTGAGAGTCTCTGTTGGATTCTGTCGGGCATTAATTGGACAATGGAACAAGTGGACGGCCTCCTTTTTGGGATGATACACCCACTTCACCTTCCTTTTCGCACTGAACACTAAGAGGATAAAAGTTGTCTATCAATTTAAGCCATAAAGGGAGACAGTATTCCTCTATCTAATACTACTACCTTGTGCACAACATACATCATTTAAGTTCAATGACTAGCAGACAGACATACACAAACACAGCAGCTAAGCAACATGTATACATGTGAAATAATAATAATTAAAAAAAATGCACACACAAAAAAGGTCTCCTGGCTAAAGCATTACTATCTCCTTATTGCATTTGATACCATTTTTGACAGTTGAAAAAGAGAAATGTAATGAGTAAATGAATGAATGGGACATTCTTACCGGCTGTGACTTCTTCTTTTTCTTCTTTATGGCTCGAAAGAAACCTTGTTTTTCTTTTTGTTTAGGGACCTCTGGTGGGTTCATGACCATGGCCTCTGAATTATTCCTAGAAATGAAATCATTAAAAGTTGAAATCTCTCAAAGAAAGATTTTTAAATTTTCAAATAAAAAACAAAAATGTCATTGTAATACAGACATGAAATTCCAGACACAATTTTTTTTTTTTGTAATAAAATTTTTTTTGCTCATGTGTTTGTTGGTGAAATAGAACAGACATGTTTTTGATGTCTTTTTTAAGACTGACCCTATTACATTAGAAATGTACAGCCATATTATCTGAGAACTGGATTATGAAAGCAAATCAATAAAAACACACTAAAATTATAATACATTTCTGCCTATGACCAGGTTTGTTGAATTTAGAAAGAATGCGAAGTGGGCATGCTTTATTATTTTCTGCACCCACTGTTGCCAGACATCTCAAAACCTTTGAGAACACTATTTATTTTTACCTTGATTTTCTAGTTTTTAATTTGAAGCCAAATATTTCATGTTGTCACTTCCAGCTTATCAAAGCATTTAATCTTACAGTGGATGTATATAAGCACAGAATGATTTATTTGTCTCGATTGAGGGTGTGCTGCCTTAACAAGCGTGTGTGCTCACCAGGGGTCAAAATTGGTCTGACGTTTAGGGTGGTTTGTCATGGCTGTGCTTTCTGCCGCCACCGCTGGCACTCGGCTCTGCCCGGCGCTTTCATGGAACGAGTTGTCAGGTCGAGGAGAGGGGACTGCACAAAAGGACAGAACAAAAGCTAGAATCAGAGCTTAAGTCAAATATTATTACTCCACAAATAAATAAATACATACATACACTAGCGTTCAAAAGTTTGGGGTCAGCTTTTTATTATTATTTATTATTATTAAGAAATTAATACTTTTATTCAGGAAGGACACATTAATTTAAACAAAATGCTGTACTTTTGAAAAAAAAATGTATCATGGTTTTCACAAAAGTACAGCTGTTTTCAACAATAATAATATAAAAATGTTTCGTGAGCACAAAACCAGCATATTAGAATGATTTCTGGATGACTGGAGTAATAATGCTGAAAATTCAGCTTTGCCATCACAGGAATATATTACATTTTAAAATATACTAAAAAAGAAAACAGTTATTTTAAATCGTAATAATATATCAAAATATTACTGTTTTTAACATATCTTTGGTCATATAAATGCAGCCTCAGTGAGCATGAGTCTTCTTTCAAAAACATAAATAAAAAAAAAATCTTTCTGACTACAAACTTTTAAACCATTATGTACATAAAAATTCAAAGTTTTTTAGTTAGGAACAAACCAGCACACCAGAATCCCATCCCAACACCCCAACATATGCTTTTCAAAACAGTAGTCATGCATGGTATTTTAAGAATTATCAAAATGCACAGATTAAAACAACAACTTAGCATCTTGTTTTTCACAGAGTTCATTTTTAGGGTACCTCTGTAAAAGCTTCCCACTCTACGAGGCATCGAGTCACTGTAGATGATTCTGTTCTCCTTGGACGAGGTTCCATCCTCCATATGAGTGTCATGGTACATCCCAGCCTGAGTTACAAGAGGATGGTCACACTACAGGACAGTATGAGACTGTAGTTCCTACAACTTTCTGTACATACTGTTTTACTGTAACTGAATATTTGCTTGGGGAAAAAGGAATTATTAAGAAAGAGAAGAAACAGGTTAAATGGATAGTTCACTCAAAAATAAAATTTCTGTCATCATTTACTCACCTTCATATTCTAAACCTGTGTGACTTTCTTTCTCCAATGGAACACAGAAGCAAAGACTTTTGGCTTTGGAATTTCAGTTTATTCCACTATTGTAAGGCATAGAAAATATGCCGTATGTATGTCATGTGAATCACTTTTTTATTGTGTCCTTTCTGAAGCTTGAAAGATTATTTCCCTACATTCTAACTGCATGGAAAAAGAGTATAATTTAAGTCACAGAAAAAAGAATGTCAAATTTAGAACAACATGATGGTGCGTTAATAATGACAAAAATTATATTTTTTTTGTGTGAACTGTCCCTTTAATTGAGAACCTAGATATTTAATGCTGAAGACAGGAGCTAGCAGTTAATGTAGTGACATGAACATTTACAAAACATCCATATCAATGGTCTGAAAGCTAAATGTGATTTGCTTTTATGATCAATGCATTAAAAAAACAAAAAACAAAGCGGCATGAAAAACAATAGCATCTTGTGAGAGTGTGAATGGATGCGTTCTGAGGGTCCTGTTGAGACCTCGGACCTCATTTTTTGGGCGTTGTGAGTGGAAGGAAGCTGTGTTGTCCCTCGTAGAATCTTTAATCGGGGGGCGAGAATGAGGCTTCTCTTTGGGAGACTGGTCATTCTGCAGACATAAACACACAGCAAAATAAGCAGACACTGGGAGACACTGGGAGTGTGCATGTAATAATCAGATAGAATGAAACAAAATGCATGAATGCAGGATGCAGAAGAGCCGTATCTTAAATTAGATCACATCCACACACACAAGCATATCACAATCGAATCTCCTGAAATTATTATGGTGAACAAGCCCTTTTTGTATTATCGCTGTTTGCGAAAGGTAGAGAAAATTTGTGAAAAAGTAATATTCAGACAAAGATGGACACATAGATAAGAGAGTATCCTCAAATGCTAATCACAGGAACCAACAGAGATTAGCATTTTAGCGAGATCAACGCCTAATACACCACAGGACACGGAGATAAAACGAGAGCAGGTCACTGACCCTGCTCAGATCTTGCGTGAGTTCTTCTCGGGAGGAACTGGTGTTGTGGCGTGGGAGTGTGCGATGCTGAAGCTGCGGCGAGAGGAGCTGTAGGCTGCTGGCACGCGTTGGCACTCCCTGCCCGACCACCAAATTTGTCTCCTGGCCGTGCGGCCGGTGTCGCTCTCTACGCACGTACATGGAGTGGCGATGAGGCCGCTGCTGCGAGGAGAACGGGCTGGTGTAGCCGAGACCATAAGGATAGGATTCATGTGGTGAGGGCAGATTGTGTGGATGGCCCCCTGCTCCTGCGGCCCTGCTTGGGTCCAGAGTGTCAGAAGCCTTCGGTTCATCCGGCGTCTTTTTCCGTCCTGAAGAACGTCGCGAGTCTAGAGTGCCCCCTTCTAGGCGCGTGTTCCCTCGGCCACTAGGGCTGTGGCCCTGCCGCTCTGCCCCAGCGTGCCGTTCACCTCTGGGGCTGCCAGGAGCCGCGTTTAGATCTAGACAGCTGGACGGGAAGTAGCGGGAACCTGAGCCCGATCCCACCATGGGATCGTCCAGGTGGAGTCGTGTCTCTGCGAGATTGTTCACAGACTTGGCATCATTCAGCGCCCCATGACTCTTGGACAGGCTGAGGAAAGACGAGGAGCTTTTGGAGGAGGACGTGGAAGGCATGGATCCGTGTGAGGATTCCATGTAGTTATGGCGACTGTGCTTGTCCCCAGACTGCAGTGTGCTGGTCTTCCCTTCCAGGAAGGATGAGTGGCGGCCTGATTTGGACGACTTGAGGTACTTGCCTGTAGAGGTGTCCCCTCCTACAGTGGCACCTCCAACTTTAGGCCCCAGGTTGAAATCAAACTCAGTCTTTCCCTTCGAGTCTTTGGGGCTGAGGAGGTGCGGAAGGTTGTTGTTGGCCAGATCTTTGCTGCAAGAGGCCGAGCGGCTCAGGGTCTGGGCCTGGTAGCTCTTGGGGTGTAGCGTGGGACTCAGGGTGGATGAGGTTGGCATGTTGCTGCCGTTCAAGAAGCTGTCGGTGCTCCGGTGGAGGTCCTCATGGCGCGGGAGAGACGAGCAGTCCTTGCTGTTAGCGCGCCGGTGACCTGAACTCTTACTGCCGTGGCTCCTATAGGGATAAACACGAAATGTTTATATTCTGGACATTCTTTCAACCAAAATCAAGAGTTGCATCCTGGGGTGATTTTTAAATGATATTGAAGGAGTGCAGTACCATTGGGTGGTAGGTCTTTCTGTCTTGCCTTCATAATATCTCGTCCCTACTTACTTTCTTACTTGGGAAACATGTTATGAAACAATCATCATTTTGACAATTGCATATGCTGCCTCTATTTGCACGAAAATAACACATCTCACCTTTAACCTAGTATATAGAAGTAGCAATTACTGACCGGCTGGGTATGGTGTTGTCTCCGTGGTACGGTTTTCTCTTCGAGGAGCGAGGTGGGGTGGGTGATGGGGCAGCTGGCCGCTCCGGCCCTCTCAGACCCTGGAACACTGGGTGGTTCAGACACTGTTCTGTCAGAAAGCGTTCGGTGGGGTTCAGGCACAGCAGGTTCTGATACAGTGAAAAGAGAATGAGGAGAGGCATGCCACAGTAGAACAATAAAACCCATTCAAAGTCAGTCTTAAATAACACTTTGCACTTGGGGGTAATATGACATCTGCAGTTAATTTTAAAATAAATCCACACCAAATAGACCACAACTGTTGGGATTTGAAAGAGAAAAATGTTCTCTAATGAGTGTTGCAGACTGCTTTACCTTCATTAAATCCAACATGAGTCCATTGATAATGCCAAGGTACCTTCTATCAAGCGTCTGAGGATGACTTACAGAAGGAAACTATCACAAAAACACATACATACATAGTTAAATGCAGACAGAGAGAGAACTAAAGAATGGAGCAGAAGAATTGCATATTTCATTACGAATATGGAATACTTTGGTTAAATGCATTAGCGGTGAAATTCTACTAATTATAAGTAACTTTGCAACTGCATGTCAAATAACTCTCATTAGAGTATTAGTAGACTGTAGTAGACTGTTAAGCCCAGGACACACCCAGGTGACGATTGGCCGTCGGGCAATATCAGACCATTTTTAAGTGTCGGCCGACTAAGTTTTCCCGGTGTGTTCTGCACCGTTGGCTCTAGTCAGACCCCGACAGCCCAACACCGATTCTACGTGCTGAAAAAAACTCACTTCGCTGTCAAAGCGTGAGAATAATAACAAAACAATGAGCAAACAAGTCAAGGTGGAACAAACAGAAGGCTGTTCTAATTTTACACCATGTACCTGAGTGTTCCTGGGCGAATGTTTAATATTAACGTGAGCCGAGTGGAATGTAGAAAGTGATCAGCATTAATGTTGTTTACGGTTTGTACATCTGCAGTCTGCAGTGCCGGTGTTGTGCCGAATTTCGACCCCCTGCCAGATTATTGCCCCCCTAGTATTGGTAGGTTTAGGAGTAGGGAAAGGGGTTAGGATTAGGGGTGGGGTTACGATAAGGCAATCAGGTAGCAACTTCAACGAGGGAGGTAATAATTAATATGGCAGGGGGTCGATATTCAGCACAACACCGGTCTCCCTTTCTGAATTACGAATATAGACAATCTACATGAAAAAGCGGTCTCCTTACATGCAGGCACAGAACGGGCGACTGTAGTGCAGTTTCTTTACCCCCACGCAGGCGATCCAAGGTGACAACACAGTCTGCATTTATCAGTGCTAGTTCTTTGGCGTCGATTTGGTGTATCCCTACCCTCTCGTTAAGGTTAGGTGTTAGGGTTCAGGTTAGTAGAATAAGCTGACATTTAGTTGTAAAGATACTTATATTTAGTATAATGTTTGTTGGGGAAGCATCAAAATAAAGTGTAAGCAGATATTAAGCAGACAGTATACTAATGCTCTATTGAGAGTAAGTTGATATGTACTTGCAATGTTACTTATAGTTAGTGGGGTGTCTAAAGTGGACCATCAAAATAAAGCCTTACCTTTAAATACACTGCATGGCAACATACCAATTATAGGCTGACTTTCTTTAATGGGCTAGATTTCTAATCTTTAAGCTAATCTACAAGTAAGATAAAAAATTTTTACTTTCATATTCATCTATTTATAAGCAACAAGGTAATTAGCTAGATAATATATAGTCAGCTAGTCTTTACTGCAAAATAAATGCATACAGGGTGAAAATTAATTGAAAATATGGCTAAGAAAAGAAAAGGTCTAGCATCATTCATTTGTAGATGCCACCTATGATAACAAAACATAATTTAAAATATGACTTTAGTGTCGAAAATGTCCAAATACTTTTTGAGGGTATGTACTGCGTGTGTGATTCTATGTGCATGTGTGTGAATATTATGTACTGTGATCAGCCCTGTCAAGGCAAAGCCAGTTGTGTTTCACACTGGCACACAGCGATACATGAGTCATAGGCAGCCACTTATTCAGAATACTGGGATCCGTGCCATAGGAAAGGAGAGGAGAGAAGAGGCGAGGAGAGGAAAACACAGAACAGGACAGAGGAGTGAATCAGAAGACAGGTCCTTACTCTTAGTCCGGCGAAACGAGGGTTGTTGTAGAACAGCTTCATCTGCTCTGGTGGTAAAGGGCCCAACACCTTTTGAATGGTGAAGAGCTGGTCGATTTCACTCTCGCCTGGAAACAGGGGCTGCCCATCACTCAGTTCTCCCAAAATACACCCCACTGACCACATGTCCACCGCCTTCCCATATGGAGCTCTGCGAGAGCCAAGAAGACAAATATAAGTCAAGTAATGACCTTCATTTGAGTTTTCCATTTCCTTATCGATAATTTTTATTTCAAATACACATAGTTTAACCATTCAAGCTGTTTAAACAGCTATATTAGTAAAATAGTTTGATTGTTTTTGTCTTTCATTGACAGACGCAAGACAAAAAACAAAATTTTTTTGTACAACAAAAAAATGTACAGTGTTTGCCCTTGGAAAAGCTGCCGTCACTAGAGTAGAGTGATGAAGGTGGTTGCCAGGGTGTTGCTATGCAGTTGTTATGGCATTCAGAGGGGCATTTTTTAGCATGTTGCTTTGTGGTTGCTAAGATGTTCTGAGTGATTTCTGAGGATGTTGCTAGGGTGGTTTCTAGGATATTAAGGTGCTAAGGTGTTCAGGGTTATTTCTAGGGTGTTGCTAGTTGGGTTTTTTTTAAGATTCTCTGGGTGGTTTTTTAGAATAATGCTTTGTGATTGCTAAGGAGATCTGATGGGTTGCTAGAGAGATGATTGCTTACTGGCCCAAGACAAAAGAGCCCACACCAAGTCACTATAATGTTCTCAGCAGGGGCTGTATTACAGAAATGTCCTATTTTAATTCTTGACTTAAAATTTGAAAAGGTTCTGCATCCTAAGTGAAAATACCATGGCTCCTAAACAGATAGGATAGCATTCTAACTTGATGTTTCTGTAATATAGTTTCCCTAAATATAGCTCCTTTAAAGTAAAGAACCATTTAGACCAAGAATGATAACATTAAAGATAACCATAACAGCATACACACCAACACACAATATTGTTCTGTTTATTATAAGCACTTGCTGCAGTTATGTTTTCTGGTAATTGAAATGCTTGCACTCTTTAAAGCAGGATGGATTCTGATTGGCTGTCAATGTTTTTATCGTTCATCAGCTGGAAAAAAATCCTTGTGAAAGTGTTTCTCTGTGCCGTTATCGTTATAGTTGTGATGTGGACCGTGCTTTTCTTTCACATTTTTAAACTATTTATAAAACAATATCTTTATCGATATTGTCCTTGTTGTGAAAGGGGACTTTGGTCTAAGGATTTTTTTCACCCGTTTTATCATCTGAAGTGCAAAAATCATAAATCTGATTGCTCAGAAAAGTAATAGCAATACTTTTCAAAGCTGCACATTAATGTCTGTAGCACAAACAGTGCAGGGCGATTTACACACCAAAGTGTCATGCTAAGGGTTAAGGTTTTGTTCAAATCCCTAACTCTAAGTTTGAACAATGGCACCCTTAATAATGAAAGAGGGATGAGGAGAGATGCATGCAGAGACAGAGGCAGATAGATAGACATAACACTGAGACACAGATCTTTGCACTAACACACAGCAAGAGGGAGGGAGAGAATATTTGTGTGGGTGGAATTTAAATGGTGAGAGTTTCAAAAAATGTTCCACTGCATTCATCTAGTCTAGTGGCACACACTAGAAAATAACGCTTCAATGGAGACAAGGACAAATAATCATGCACCTCACTCCTGATGTCACATCTAATGGATATATCAAATCAACATTTTTAAAAAGGATGTGCCCTCAATGCATATTAGCACTTGTGTTTGAGGAGGATTTGATTTTTTCATGCCTTTTGGCTTTACAGAAAAGATTATTTTTCATTTTTCAGATATTATGTCTCTGGAAACAAGGTATACTAGAAATCCCCTTGAAAAATAGAGCAGGAAGTACATATATCAGGACTTACCCCAGGAGCAGTTCAGGTGAGCGGTACCACCTGGTCGCCACATACTCAGTGTAGTTAGCATCGCTGCCTTCTGAGAGATTGCGGGCAAAGCCTAGGGGGTGACCAGCCCAGATAGACAGATGAAGGGAAAGAGGAAAACAAAAAGGTATCTGGCATGAGCAAGACTGCGATTCAGAGATCTTAATTAATCTTGCCATATTCTTCCCTCTAAAAATAAAAGTCTTAGAGAGAAGCCTGTAGAGTGAGTCATTCTCAATTTCCATGGCATTCAGTGTGGAGGCAAAATTTAACCCTGAGTGAATAATATATACATTCCATCAGGAGTAGAACCTGGAGGCTGGGAAGTACAATATGTGATTTATCAGGTACCGAGATGACAGCCTGTGTTTTGATTGTATCTTCTAGATTCACAATACTACCAGCCAGTGCTGAGGAAGCTACTTTGAAGCTGATTCTCAAGCTTGTAGCTACTCATAATTTAAATTACAGTCAAGTTATCATTTTGAAAAAACAAAGAGTATTTAACTATATGGAAGCTATTGGGCAAGTTCAAAGTTATTTCAGGAGATAATATTGCTAATACATAAAATATATGATTAAATTTATTATTATTCTAAAAACATTTTTATATCATGTGTGTCTATATTGTTAAATTTATACAATTATATCATTGTTTATTTCTATATCACCTTAATTTATAATTCACAATCTGCACTACTCTTTTTTTTTTCTTTTTTTTTTATAGTTTTGAAAACAGCTGAATGACCATCATGCTAATGAAAATTGAAAAAGATAGTTACAACTGAATAAGCTACTCCTCAACACTGCTAACAATGTCCTTTTCTGTGATAAGAGTGGATATTTCAGTCGTCTTCCATTTCAGTCTATGAAATCATATATCTGGGATGACCCAAAATCAACTTAAAATTTGCATTACAGAGAATAAGCGCTTTCACTAAAACCTTTGCATACTGTGTGATTTGAACAAAAACTCTTTAATTCCCTTCCACTCAAATCCAATTTCAGATATTTTTTTTTGTTTTTAGACGTCACAGCAGGACTCATGACGCCTGGAAAGGAGACCAAGCATTCAGCGAGAGAGATCAGTGTGAATATGGGGGTGGCGGGTCCTGAATCAGACGAGTGAAAGCCTCTGCTCACCAAAATCACACAGCTTCAGGATATCATTGGCGCTGATGAGGAGATTTTCAGGCTTGATATCTGCAGATTAGATAAAAAGGATGGATATTTTCTTAGTAAGCTCAATTTGTGTTCACAACTCCATTTTGTACACAAAGATTACACAAGCAATAAATAAGAAATGTTGAAAATGACATAAAATAAAGCCATGACAGATCTTATCATATTTGATTCCTAATGATCTTTAAATCACAACTTCCTAAAATACTTCAATAAATTACAAAGAGAACTTCATAACAGAAAAACCCACATACTAACATTGAAAAACACACATACACTACTGTTCAAAAGTTTGAGCTTTGTAAATTTTTAAAAATCTATGTAATCTATCTATGCTATCTATATATGCATTTTTATGTTTTTAAAAGGAACAAAGTACAAGTTACCTTTAATATAGTGTCAAATAAATGAATATAAGATAAATTAAGAAATCTATAAACAATACAGAGATTGGCATACCCCTGTGAACGATCTCATTCTTGTGGCACCAGTGAATAGCTTTGATCAGCTGAAAGATGTAGCTTCGTACTTTATCAGGTGGCGCACCATTGGGCAATTCCTCCAACAACTCAAGCATATTCTGAAATATATAGCAAAACACTATCTGAAACACAACACATCATTATCATCATGTCATTTGAACTACAATTCAGACCAATACAAGGTTTGAAAGTAAATAGAAGTCTGTTTTGAGCTGACCTTCTCCACATATTCAAACACTAGATAGAGTTTTCCCCGTCGACGAAAAGCCTCTTTCAGTTCTACGATGTTGTCTTGCTTCAGCGTACGGAGCATCTTGAGCTCTCGTAACGTCGTCTCTTTAACTTCCTCATTCTCTGTGGGAACACACAAGGGGGTTAGGCAAGATTGAGAGGGGGCTAGAGTTTTCTAGAGTAAAATAAATGTGCTATAGAGCTCTCAAAGGAAGGTGACATTATAAAAAGGCACTTCACACAAATAGTGTACACTTTGGGGGGCCATTACCTTTTTAAAGTATTCTCATGTCTTTTTGTTGTGAAAATTAGATATGTTAGATAAACTATCATTAAACTAGCCTAGCATGAAAATAGCAAATGTCTCTATTCCCCTTTAAAATGATGACATAATTTGGATCCTTTCTACAGGCTGATGGGAAGACTCATCTCATGCCTCTTCCTTGAAAGCTCAACAATTATTTCTATAAAATAAATATAAATTTAATCCAATTCAGTTATTTTTTAATAAAATGTGTCCATTTAATTTTGATTTTTATTCCATGCTGTTTGCTATAAAATAAAAATCACAGAAATCAGGTTTAAAACTGTATTTATATTTTGTAAATAGAAAAATTCAATCATTGTGTAAAGCGTATATACTGAATAAAAGGCACTTGGAGTCTGCGATAAATCATGTAAATTATACTTTATGTCATGGTAACCATGAGAGAGTTATAGTTCATTTTAAAGTCTCCAACCAGTAAATTACGTGGATGAAAAAGCAAGCATTTGGTTGTAGCAGTCTTTTACCTTCACTGTCCTTGAACTTCTTAATGGCCACAAGCTCTTTTGTCTCCTGCAAACCAGATATGTAAATCAGTTTGAGCGCTTTCTCAAACACAAGCTTATTTGCAAGCTGTTAATGGACTCGATATGTAAAACAAACAACTGAGAGTTGCACAAAAGAACTGAACCTTAGACGAACCACTTCCCGGCTGTATCAAATAAGCCACAAAGGGGTATTTTTCATGACAAAGCCCCTGACAATGCTTCCGCTAAATGGAACAATGTGCCTGTTTTCAAAGAATAGATAATAATTTTATATTAGGATGTCTAATTGTTAGGCGGAAGTATTGCATGCACATATTTAGCCATGTGTTCAGCAGCCCATGTGGTGGAGAAATGTTCACCCACTGTCAGTCACACAGAGTCCCTGTCATCTGTGGTGTTGGACGGAGCCTCTTTTGCCTATCTTTGTCATTCAGAGCTCTCAATTTGCACTACAGCGCCCTTCACAGTGAAAGCATTAGCGGTATGATCACGCTAGCTGCTAAAACCCATCCATTTATCACAATTCTACACAGTAAACACTCACTTAGGAGAAATTCCAGCCAGTATTAAAGACTATAGTGCCCAGATAAATGGATATTAAACCATTATTCTTCAGGAGTCTGTGTTTTCTGTTGCGTGTGTATTTCAAAAGCAGTATAACTGACAGCAGCTAACAAGACTGATATAAAGGGAAACATCTAAATTGAGAGAATTATTTGGCATAGCTACAGTGCTACAGAAAGGTTGTGCAATACAAGAAACACATTCAACAAAAAAAGTACCATGGTTTTACCATGTTTTTGGACATCTACCAAGGTTATACAATGGTATTCTTTGAAATACTTAAGAAGGCCATGTAAATACCATTACATATGAATATGGTATTCTGGTATAACCATGTTTTTTCACATGTCCCATAGTGATACCATAGTATTTTTCTAAGTACCTTGGAGTAACATGTAACATCTGATGTTTAATGAATATGGTATCTTTCAGTACCACCGTATACACTGTATAAATTGTACTGTGGTGCTACCATGTTTTTTTTTTGTTTTTTTAACCTGGTACGGTACCATGATACTACCATGGTATTTTTGGAAGTCCCATGGAGTACTAGGCCTGTCACAATAACTACTTTTTGTTGTGCGATATATTGTTCCAGAAATAATTGTGATAAATGATATTATTGTCATTTTAAGACCATTTTATGGCACTGAATATATAATCATAATATAACAGCAAAATAATGCAAGTAGGCCTACACACTTTCAAATGACAACAACCATTTAATTCTTCAGATCATGGAAATGAAGGATCAAAAAATTTAATATCCTAAATAAACTTGAATAAATGGTAAATATTTTCTAAAAAAGTTTTTAAAAAAAATGCAAATGCACAAAAGGCACTATGGAGATTTTACATTTACAGATTTTTCCCTGACCTTCTTTTCTGAGTAAAGTAAGGGTGCACTATTGCTGAAAACACAAACCCTACTTAGCAGTCAGATGTCCGTATGAACAAAGACATTTATATTTGCACCAGGCTTTTAAATCGAGAGCATTCGGTCTTGTTCTTCCGAACTGTCTGTAGTTGTCAGGAAATCACTATAACGCCTCAAATCACACCTTTTTTCACCTGTCGATGACTGCTCTGTGTAGGAACTGCAGATAACAACATGATCGGCAAAATGTTGGTGACATTCATTATCATGTAAGCATAATGGGCGATATATTATGTCACCAAAAATTATTGAGGTCATGTACATATATTGCACGATATATTGATTATTGATCGATATATTGATCGGTATATTGATTATTGCGACAGGCCTATGGAGTACCATATATCATAAAAACCTATACCATACATACACTACTTTACTTCAAAAGTTTGGGGTCAGTAAAATATTTTTGAAAAGAACTTAATACTTTTATTTAACAAGAAACATTAACATTAAATTGATCAGAAGTGACAGTAAAGGCATTCATAATATTACAAATATTTCAAATAAATGCTGTTTTAAACTTTCTATTCAACAAAAAATTGTGTTATGGTTTCCACAAAAAAAGCAGCACCACTGTTTTCAATACTGATAATAATTAGAAATCTTTCTTGAGCACCAAATCAGCATATTAAAATGATTTCTGAAGGATCATTTGACACTGAAAACTGGAAGTATTGATGCTGAAAATTCAGGAATAATTTACATAAGTTAGGAATAAGTTACATTTTAAAATATATTAAAATAGAATATTTTTTATTAAAATGATAATATTTCACAATGTTACTGTTTTCACTGTATTTTTGATCAAATAAATGCAGCCTTGCTGAGCATTAGAGAATTAAGAAAGACATAAGAGTATTACTATCTGATAACATCACTGTACCACGGTACCTCTACAGTACCTTTTTATAAGGGTTATCAAGTCAACAAGCAACAACAATGCACATTTTTCTGATTTCAGAAAATCTAAACTAAAAGACATGTTTGTCAACTCTTGGATGAAATCCATAAAATGCCCAAACCCTGCAGATTTCAGCACATCGCTGAGGCTTGCTTTTGAACCAGCTGCAATTAAACTGAAAGAAAATCCCAACTGAAACTCCCACAACAAGGCTGGATCCAGCCAGCACTACCTGACGCCTCCGGTCAGTAGCAAGTGCCTCGAAGGCTTCCTCATACTTCTCCTCCGCAGTGGAACTACAAGTCATTTTCACTTTAAGCACAGCTTGTCATGAACAGATATGATTCATGATCAGAAATGATTAAGAGGCACAGCATGCATGTGGGGCTGGATAAGGGAGTAGCTTTTCCATATTGAGTTACCCGGACTCCTGCATGGGCTACTTGCTGAAAGACCTGGCTGCTTTAATTACACTGCATGGTCAGGCTTTCCTTTGGTATTAAAAGGATTTTTGTTAGCATAGTACAGTGGCACAATATTCCAATATGGGGTTCGTTTTCAGGTTCACACTGAACAGGAAGTCTCTTTGAAATCACTATCAGAACAGTTCTGCAGGATGTAGAGCAGAATAGCATGTATGGCCCTGTCTCTGAATACGCCTACTTCCATAGTACCAAGTATGCAGAAAGCTGAACATTAAATGAGTACATTCAGTATTATATCTGTTGACATTCTGAAGTATGCAACCAGGGAACATTAAGGTAAAAAAAATACACATTTCAAAGCCAACATGGTGGACGTAGTATGTTTAAGAATGTATTTATAATACATACTTGCATATCTACATACATTTGCATATGACTTCCTCCAGAGCAAGACTTCAACGAATAGTTATACATCATCGCACCATAGGCCCCGCCCACTGGCATTCAGTTGCCTAATTGGTGACATTTGCCTACACTGGATGTGAGTGTCACATCGTGTCAAAAACAAGCAGAACCCATAATCACTGACGCTGTCTACACTGGATACTGTACATAGATGCGTGTTCAGTTTTGGCATACTCCACGAACTTGAGTCTGTCAACAACAGGACAAATGGAAGAGTGAAGGAACGTTTGTGTTGACGAGTCCAATTTAAATAGCTCTTTTGCATCTCTGTATGGACTTCAGGAAGATCCCAGCATCAGAAACTGTTTCCAATGAAATGATTTTAGCCAATCATAACAGTGGCCATTTACTGACAAGCCTTAAAAGGAGCCACCCCTTAAAAAACAGATAATTTTTGTGCAAAACTTTATTAACATTATGAATGAACCTCAAGGAACATATTAAAAATAATTTTAAAAAAAAATTCATGTCATGACCACATTAAGTTTTACTCCTTTAGTAATTTTGTTATTTGTAATTATTTTTTTTATTTTATTTTATTTTTTTACAATTTTATTTTTTTAATTACTATTTAGGTTTCATTTATTTTTAGTTCCATTTTAGTTTATTTATTTTCAGTTAGTAGTAATTTTAGTACTTTAACTAAACATATTCTTAAAGTTGCCTTGGATACTAATTGAAATACAAAGTTCTGTCATGAAAATCTAGATGGCACAGGCTAATAGGTCCTTAACTCAACCTGCTTGCAATTACATCATTCTCTATAGGGCACAGCTTATTGGTTCGAGCTGTATCAGTAGCCAAAGAGCTTGTGTGCTCAAACTTGAAATACTTGGTTAGCATTTGCCTTAGCAGTGCAGCGCACTTTCAGAAACACTCCACCTTCCCCAGCTCCACCTGTATAGATCAGCTATAGCTAATTCTGTCAGGACCACTATCGTCAAATATGATAGATAATGCATAGAGTTTGTATTGGCGGTATGGTTCTGTTATCATGGATAAGCGCAGGGAGAGCAGCAATAAACCCCCTAGGGTAAACAGAACAGGACCAACATATGCAGATATCATTAAATGTCATAACTTAAGGAAGACATATTTTGAGAATTAGTCTGATTAGGGGAATAATAAGGCCAATCCTGACTGAAGAGAGGAGGAGCTGGGGATGGAGGAGGGTAATTTGCTCCTGAGAATGCAATAGCTGCTGATAATACTGAGGAGCTTATATATAGATGCCGTGATAGGCGTCGTATTTCTATAGGTAGACGCAAGTCACCTGGGAGTCAGCTGATGCAAGCTTGACTGACGTGACCTGCCAGAACTGACGCTAACGCTAGATTTTATGCTATATTGTACAGCAGCAGCATGTCTTGCTTGTTCACAGCAGCGTTTTTTATTTTATGCATTGGCAGTAGCAAGTCCCGAACTTGCTCTGAGGCAGCAATGACAAACAGCAGCACCAGCAGCGTAGCAGATCTGTTCCACCAAGACCAAATATATCAACATTGTAATTCAAATTACCATGCTAAACACTCTGAGAGTTGTCATGACAGAAATAAGTTTCACATCTAATATTCATATTCTATTTTATTTCTGCATTATTTCAATTAACTAACAGTTTTTTTTTAAGTTTTAGTTTTTGTTAACAATTATAACCCTGGTCCAATGTCATCTGGACCACACTGACTTTCAAAACATCTCCTTTTGTGTTTCGCAGAAGAAAGAAATGCATACAGCTTTGGAACAACACGAGGTAATGATGACAGAACTTACATTTTTGGGTCAAGTCCATACTATACTTTAAGTACATACTATGAAAGTACGGGAATTAGGATGTAGTCTGTATCCTACATTCAGGGTGAAGAAAATTCATTATAACCTGTAAATATTTGCTTTCGCATTTCATAAACTGAAAAAAAAATGTGACATCATTTAGGAATCAGATATTTTTAGTTTCTTCACTTACTTGACAAACCTGTCTGTCTCTCGAAGTATATATAGGGGGGTGAATGAGTCATGGACAGTGAAGAAAGCGGAGGGGTTGGGGAGATCTGAAAGGTGTTTATGGAGAAGCTGAGACTTTCACAGCTTCAAAAACCCACCACACACACAGCGTCCGTGTCTCATATTTCAAATAACCATGGAGACCAACCCATAATTCTATTTACAAAAGTGCATATGCGCTAAAAATATGCCTTTACCTTCCAGACAGAATCCTGTGATAATACAGAGTGACTTCAAACAATGACATATCTGATATTTGGTGACAGGTAATCCGATCTTTAGCTTGTTGTTTCCGTTTTGGATTACAACATGTTAATGTATAGGTCAGGTGTACTTGTGAAAGATGGGCTGTTGACTTGGTTTGTTGATGGGAAACATAAGGGCCGCAGAGGGACCGATGGGGGTCCAAAGCACTCAGAGCAGTCAATATATCATTACGGTCACTCATGAGGGGGTCCATGAGAGCCTGCGTGTCTATAACTCTAGCATGGGCAGATAGTAGGATTACAAGCGGCAAGCTTGTTGTTTTAATTCCTTTAGCTTCACAGCTTTCTTCACGGCCATTGTGCCATTCAGAGGGTGGGAGGTCGGATCGTTTGAGAGGGTATTTCTCTCAACATGAGAGCAAAAAGTCAATAGTTTAACTTTACAGAGGCCAGTGCAACATGTTCTCACTAAATGCATGGTACTGTTACTGTAATTTGTTTAGGAAATAATTAGATGCAATTTTAAAGACAGCTAAACCATGAAACAGACCAGTACCTGTAGTCAGTTCAGCCAACTTTTAGTATCGCTTACTTTAATAATGATGTTGGCATTCTTTCTAACATCCGTACGGTTGGAACAACTATGCTGTTGAAAAACAGCACGGATCTAATTTCATATTGCCAACAAAGCTGGCGCAACCTTAATTGTCCTTGCTGCTAAGACAGGAAACAAAACATTTATCATGCCAAGCTGGATTCTGAGCTGGCAAGGTATCGTGAACTCAGGCCCTGTCTGCCTCCAGGAGAAACAGAGTAGATCACAGCTGAATTTGATATCTTCTCCATTCATGGGGTCTTTACTAAAGAGTCATCTGTATTAAATCCTCTTACTTTTGTCAGCACTTGTTTAAGGGAACTCTATAAGGGAAAGTTTTTTTTAGTTTTTTTTTTGCTTTAATGGAGAAAAAGAGTGAGAATTAAAATATAAACTATAGTAATAAGTACAAATTTTGGATTCCAATTCACTACCGTTAAAAAGTTTTTGAAAGAAATCTTCTATATGCTCACCAAGACTGCATTTATTTGATCAAAAATACAGTAAAAACAGTAATATTGTGAAATATTATCACAATTCAAAATAGCTGTTTCTATTTTAATATATTTTAAATATAATTTATTCCTGTAATGGAAAAGCTGAATTTTCAGCATCATTATTCCAGTCTTCAGTGTCACATGATCCTTCAGAAATCATTCTAATATGCTGATTTGCTGGTCAAGAAATATTTCTATTATTGTGGAAACTTTGACATTTTCTACAGGATTCTTTGATGAACAGAAAGAACAGCATTTATTTGAATAAGAAATATTTTGTAACATTAAAAAAATCTCCTTACTGTCATTTTTTTTCAGTTTCATTAGCATCCTTACTAGCATTCTTGCTGAATAAAAGCATTAATTTTCTTAATACAAAAAACAAAACAAAAAGAAACTTGCTGACCCAAACTTTTGAATGGTAGTTTCTGATTGAAATAATTTAAAAATAAAACACTAAAACTAAAATCTGTTATTTTAAATGCTACAAGTGAATTTGGACATCACAACATTATAATGTACAGTATGAAGAATGGGTATTAATTTTTGGATTTGCTAAAAATATTTAAATAAACTTAAATGTTTAAAGTTAGCAATGGATAATCTAATTTGAAAATGATGAAGACAAAAACTTGTTTTTTGGAAAAACAAGCACTGATGAATAGTGCAAAAATAATTGGACAATTTGAACATGAAATTCAAAGGAAAAGTGTATCTAGCATAGAAAGAAGAGGACCAAAAAATGGCCTCTCTTAATGCATTTAAAAACTGCAAACAAAACGACATTGACCCAAAAAGATTTTTTTGACCAAGCTGATTCAGCTTTTTTCACCGGCACAAACCCTAAACTGTCCAACAATCCTAAATTGTTGGGTAAGCTCTGGGCAGTAGACTATACAGCATTGCATGTTGTCTTCCATAAGATCCATACAATGGAACTGGAGTGTCCCACATATTGATTGTGTTCCATTGACTAAACAGCTGTTGTTCTATTAATACCACAGACATGTTTACATTAGACACATGGTGGGGCAGCTTAGCCTTGAGAGCCACACAATGACACAGAGGCACGTTTAAGTGCTAAATAATATCCTGTAAACGGATATTAGAATCCATTTTAAGCCTTCATGATGTTTTCAATTTATTACCAGGCCTGACGCTGGATTTAAAGCACCATTCCTGCTCATAAAATAATGTAAGCACTTGGGTGAAGGAAACAAACACTATTTAATTTATAACATGGGCTCAATTGTTGGTTGCAGATTAAGCCTGGCCAGACAATCAAATTAATCACTGCTCACAATTTAATTTGTGTTGGCAAATCTGGTGCTTTAATATCCTTAGCCCTTAGACTTACATATTTTGATGACCGGCTTAAATTTATCTAAAATGTATAAAAAAGAAATGATGTATTATGTTTGCAAAAAGCCAAAAAGATAGCACACCAAAAAATGAAATTATCTAGTTGGAATATACCATTCAAAAGTTCGAAGTCAATACGATAAAAAAATAAAAAAATAAATCAGGTTTGTAACATTAATGTTATTGATCCCGGACGAGCCCCCATTTTTAAAGAAGAATCTTATGCACACATAGGCTGCATTTATTTAGTAAACTAACAATTTCAAATAACTGTTTTCCATTTTAAAATATTTTTCCTGTAATGGCAAAGCTGAATTTTCAGCAGTTATTACTGCAGTCTTCAGTGTCACATGATCCTTGTAATATATACAGATTTGCTGCTCAAGAAACATTTCTTATTAACAGTTGAAAACAGTTGTGCTGCTTAATATTTTTGTGGAAATTTTGATTTATGTTTGATGAATCGAAAGCTCAAAAGAACAGCATTTATTTGAAATATAAATATTTCATAACATTATACATGTCTTTTTCCTGTCACTTTTGATTAATTTAATATGACTTTGATAAATAAAAGTATTAACTTCTTTAGAAAAAAATAAAATATTTTGAACAGTAGTTAGTATATGTTTGGGATAAGTGACTGGGTTAAAATGATTGGGGACCCTTAAAGGGATAGTTCACCCAAAAATGAAAATTTTTGTTTTTCATGTTGTTCCAAACCTGTATCAGTTTCTTTCTTCTGTTGAACACAAAATAAGATATTTTAAAGAATGCTGGTAACAAGACAGTTGATGGCATCCATTGACTTCAATAATATTTTTTCCTACTATGGAAGTCAGTTTACATTTACATTTACATTTATGCATTTGGCAGACGCTTTTATCCAAAGCGACTTACATTGCATTATACTATACATTTGTATCGGAGTATGTGCAATCCCTGGGATCGAACCCATGACCTTGGCATTGCTAGTGCCATGCTCTAACCACTGAGCTACAGGAAAGCTTTCCTGGTGCTTTCCTGGTGCTTTCCTGGTGCTTTCCTGGTGCCGTCAACTGTCTGGTAACCAACATTCTTTAAAATATATTTTGTGTTTAACAGAAGAAAGAAGCTCATACAGATTACAGAATAGTAATGACAAAATTTTCCATTTTTGGGTGAACTATCCTTTTAATGGATTTTAGTAAATAAACCCTATCCAAGATGTTTAAGGAATATCAGAATAGTTATCATACTTGATCATCCAGTCCACAAACAATAAAAACATTCCAAATCAAAGCAGCAAATTTGAACATAATAGCCTGTTATCCAGCTTCACGTCCAAAACGTTATGTTTCCTAACAAAACAATCTCTCCATCTTGGCATTTCTGTCACACACAATCTCACCCTTGGTGCCTTGCACAGTCAGTCCACAACCACAACCAGTGTTCCCACTCAAGGTGACCTATTTAATGCTAATGCACACTCACGTCCCCTCTTCCTCCTCTGCCCTCAATTCGACTGATACGCTACAAAAATAAATACTCCTCTCCAAGGGAACAAGCTTTTAAATTCAGATGATCCCCGTCACTCACATGACTGCACAGGCCTCACGCGTCTGAAGAGACTCCCTTATTGAGCTTCACATCAACAGTAAATTCAAACAGTCATTTAATAGATCTTAAAACATGAGATGTTCAAATGCTAATCAGTGTGGGTGTGATTGCACATTGCTGACAAATAAATAAATTGCTGCCTAGCTTCATGCATTTGATGTCTTTTCACTCATTTTAATGAAGCAAGCTTGAAAACAAAGTGCAGAGACGCTAATAGAATTTAATTGACCACTGCACTAGACCGAAGGACATTCAGACTATCTGACTGACAAATACACAAGAATATTAAAAGGGTCATATGATGCTTTTTACTGTTTTTATGTTCCTTTAGTGTGTAATGTATCTGTTTGTGCATGTATAAGATCTGCAAAGTTACAAAGCTCATAGTGAAAGCGATTTAGTATTCCATCTAACAGAAAACACTGCTACAGACCTGCCTAAAACGCCTCGATTGAACTCTAGATAATACTTCTGCAAACGCCTACATCACAATGTGAAAACCCCTTTGTTTGGCCTTGCGAAAATGGATCAGTGGTTAACATTTATTTTGTTAGCTTGTGTACAATGCATTTTATGGACCTGCAGAGCATTTTCTCCCAGCTTCCTGAAACTGGGCAGTGTTGGGGAAAGTTACTTTTAAAAGTAATTCACTACAATATTGCGTTACTATCTAAAAAAAGTAACTAACTGTTACTTAGTTACTTTTTATGAAAAGTAATGCATTACATTTCTGTTACTTTTTCTCACCTGGGCTGGGCTGGCTTGTTTTTTTTGTTTTTTTTAAATAACAACAATAAAAGTTATATTTTTGCAAATGTTAAGGCCCTTTCACACCAATAGTGAAATTAATAAGTCTCAGGCTAAAGGAAATGCATATTTACGCCTGTACAGTACAGGGCGCAGCTCAAACAAACCTTTCAGCCGTGCTGCCATTCTGGATTAAAGAAGAATAAGATACAGGAGAAGGAAGTTAAATCTAATCTAAAGTAATTTTTGCTTTTTAGTATGGTTGAATTAGGTCATTGAAGGTCAACAGCAAAGACATTGGTTAATAAAGGGAGATTAAATACATAAAGTATATTTGTGTAATTTAATATAGTTCATTATTACAGGATTGCTTGTAGTTATTTGTTATCCTCAACACTGAAACTGGGAGAGTACAACACTGGCAATACACACCTAAATAAATAAGAAATATACACTTCAGAATGTTTTTAAACTGGATTTTATGTTGTCACTTCAGGACAAAGTTGTTAAGTCAAGAAGACAAATTATAGCGTTATTACATTGTATCTGAAGGTAAGAGAGTTACAAAATAAAAAACCATGGTGAAACATTCTGCTCAAGTCGTGCTTGCAAAGTTTGTGCTGCTTGATCTGCTTGATCATCCACATTTTCAGAATATCATTCAGGCTTGAACTGATACGGTAATACCAGTGAAATTATTAACTTTGTGTTTGCAGTTGCTTTAGAAGCCTTGGAAGCTGAAGCTCTCAATTATGATAAGGGACATTACATTTTTGACACACGCCTGAGGTTTTTGGCTAATCACAATGCACTGGGTCAGCTGGCCAATCAGTGCACTCTGGGCTTTTCAGAAGGAGGGGCTTTGTAGAAATCAGTGCGTTACACCCGATCAACAAAATAATGAACTTTTAAAATAGCATCATAAGACTCTTTTAACTGCTTTTTGTATATTTCAAATGCAAAAACTACTAAATAAAAGGTACACAGATTATCTCAACCAAAGACAAGTACAAACAGCAGTTTTTGTGTTTGGCCAAGCACAAAGGGCCTTTCATGGCCCCTACTCACTGGGATAACATCACTTGGGTAGACTTGAGAGAAACAATAGAGAAGCCAGTGCCAATAGTGAGAAACAAGAGCGTTCTCAGTGAAGAGGGAAGAGCTGAACTTTTTAAAGGTTTGCTGGTACAGTTTACAGTATTCTAGAGAAGTACATACCGTAACTAAACGAGACACAATGAATATTCTTTGCTTTACACATATTAATGATTGTAAACAAAATATAAATATAAATAAATCAAATATTAAACCTAAGATGTTGTTTTATGTTTATTCATTTGTTCATCACTGCATGATATGCTAATCGGATAGTGTTTCACTTTGTAAAAACCACTATGACTCTTTCTGGAGTTAATAATAACAACTCATCTCTTCTGTTCCTCTATTAACAGTCACTTATAAGACAAGCTCTAAACATGCACCTTCTAGTAGAAGATTCAAGTTTTCCCCAAGCAGGCACAGATTTAATTTCTGCCTATTAAATTATTGAACGTGCAATCTCCATTGATGGATGTGTAACGATGAGTTGTTTGTATGAATGCACAAATGGATTGCTTATTTGAGGATGTGGGGATTTGGGATGCACACTGTAGCCGTATATAGTCAAATATGAGAATGGGATGTGCTTCATCAATATTTTTCAATATTGATGTTTGTTTCAATATTGTACAGTATAAGTTTGTATGGATAAATTCTATTCTGTTCTGTTCTATTCTATTCTATTCTATTCAAGCAATATGCAAAAGTGTTGAATATCTGCATGGCTTAGTACAACAGCACAAAATTGAAAATTTGGTATTGATTGCTTTTATACAACATCAAGAAGATAATATTGAGTAACTTACATTTTTGACAATTTTGGGTTCAGTAAGATTTTTATGTTTTTATGTCTTATGCTCACCAAGGCTGAATTCATTTGATCAAAAATACAGTAATATTATGAAATATTAGAAATGTTTTCTATTTAAATATATATTAAAATGTAATTTATTCCTGTGATGTCAAAGCTGAATTTTCAGCATCATTACTCCAGTCTTCAGTGTCACATGATCCTTCAGAAAACATGCTGATTTGCTGCTTAAGAATAATTTCTTCTTATTATCAGTGTTAAAAACAGTTGTGCTGCTTAATATTTGTATGCAAACTATAATAATTCTTTTCAGGATTATTTGATGAATAGAAAGAGCAGCATTTATTTTGAAATATAATTTTTTGGGGAACAAAAAAAACTAATTTTCCCCAAATTTTTGAACCATAGTCTACATGAAAATTGTTGCAATAGAAGCCAAAGCAGAATTAAAGTATATATTTACAAGCAACATATTGGAATGGCTCAAACACAGACAAACAGAGTGAAATAATCTCCCAAAAAAATTCCCAGTGCTGTTATAAGAATTATCAGCACTCTTGGAATGCAGCACATCCAATCAAATGAATTGACTAGAGTTAACTTTATTCTATTCTGTTCCATTTTATTTTATTCTATTCCATAACAAAATCACCCAATGATAAGCAACAGCTCTACACAACACCAGAAGTCTCCAACAAATTTAATCTAGTCACCTAATGAGGTTTCTCAGCCTTATATAAGAATTGAACATACTGTTCTTAATCAGGTATGTAGCGAAATCCAAGTTTAGCACAGTTTTCTGGTGATCAGTGCTATTCTGGATGTCTGTAAATAGATTGTAGGCATATTTGCGTTGGAGAATAATGATAGGTGAACGAGAAATAAGACAGAAAACAACAAAAAAGAAACAGTCACTCTTGATTTGAGCTGCAATTTTGAATGCATTTAATGAAGGAGGGAAAGCGCTGACTGACCAATTACTAAAAGCACAAGCCTGGATTTCTGTTCTGGCACACACTGAGGCGTGTACTTGCTGTTGAATTTATCTGTCTCATTATCATAACAATGATGCATGGGAACTTGGAGTGGAACAATGTAATTATGCACGGAAATATGATTGGTTTATTTCCTTTCCATCATCAATTCTCGGCCATTCTAATCCACACTAATTATTTAACATAACTTCTGTCAAAATCAATAAATACACCCATAAAGACACTCAAGATATGCAACTTTACATGATTAAGTGACAGTTTAAACAAACAAACTTTTGACTTTCATTTTGACCTTTAAACTGTTTCCGGAAAGATATATTTAACTACATGAATCTGTACAGATAAGAGCATGAATACTGCGCATGGTATCAGTGTAACTCCGAGGTGTGTGCATCGAGGTCAGTGAAATCTAAAGTGTAATGAGCCCTGACCATTCTGTTGCACTGTACTGTCATTCATCATCTAGCCAGGCACCCAGCCACACTGCTGTTGTCTGCCCAGGCGTGAAGACACATCCTGGGCATGCAACCATGACTCAAATACCAACAGCATCGAAGACACACAGAAAGGGACTGTGAAAACAACCTTAACAGACAGGTAGTTTTGATAATAGCAAAATTTTATCTAGTGGTTTCGAATTTTGATTTATATGAATGTGGTAAAATATGTTTAAAGGCCCGTTCACATCAACAATGATAACTATAGTGATAACTAAATTTGCATCCACACCACGTTGTTTATTTTATGCATGCGCTGCAGTTTTGTCGTCTATTGCTTTAAAGGGGACCTATAATGCTTCTTTTACAAGATGTAGTCTCTGGTGAAAATATCTCCCTTTGCATTGAACTTTGAGCATCGTAACTTTGCAGATGTTTAAAGTAGGATGGATTCTGATTGGCTGTCAATGTTTTTATTGTTCATCAGCCGGAAAAAATGGTTCTGAAAGTGATTCCAACGGTATCGTTCTCTGTGCAATTATTATTATAGTTGTGGTGTGGACTCTGCTATTCTTTTATATTTAGAATGATTTTTAGAACTATATCTTTATTGTTATCATTATAGTTATCATCCTTGATGTGAATCTTAAATCTTATTAAAAAATATCCTCAAACTAAATCTGATGTAGATGCACTTTAAAGACTGTGTCATTGATTCAGTTCAGATGCAAACTATTTTGTATATCGAACCGACACATCAATTGCAGTGTCATAGGCTAAATCCTCTGGATGAGCATGTATTGAGCATGTATAGAAGATAATGTTTAAAACACGCAGAAATCACTGCATAATGGACGATACAAAAAAATGGCCTGCACCTCCCAACAGCACAGCAGCAATTTCAATAAAAGCAGTTTCTACTGGTTGAAAATACGCCTATATTTACCTTATTGTGAGTTAGTCTAGCGATGTTCGACTGTCTGAAAATGCCTCCCAAACAATGAGGCAAATCTGCCAACTAGGCCACAAGCAATACATTTGGAGAAGCCCACAATTTTAAAAGAACCAGTTGCTAGGGAACCATGCCATATTACAATTGAAAATATATTTATAAAGGAAATATCTCGACAAATGTACCGTTTAAGGTGTTTAAACATGTTGTGCAACTCTTCTGGGAAAGTTACAGTCACAAGCCCATAAAGGTTAAGTCAGTTAGGCAGTTTTTTTCTGACGGGGAAAATGAGAAACTAGCCTCACCTCTACAAATGACATTACCATAAAGGAATTTTTGTTTTCTGCATAAACAATATAGGTCTATGAGTGATCTTCATCCAGGTGGATATGAACTGTATATTACATTTCAATAATTATCTAGTTTCCAAAACACATCTAATTTGCATGGATCAAATAAGCTGTACAACATATTTACATAGTTCTACTTAGCATGCTGACCAACAGCTTTCCGCATAAATACGTCTTACCTTGTGTCTGCATTTCAGGACCACCCCATAGGCTCCTTTGGGAAAAAAAAAAAGGAAAAGCTTTGTATGTTCAATTTACACAGTTTACAGCTTACGCACAAGCAGCTGCTTTATAAGCAATGACATTATTCCTTTTTACTGAATGATATTAACAAAAGATTCACTCACCTTCTCCTACAATCCCAAGGACCTCAAATTTATTCATCACATTACCGATGTCAGGAATCTTCATCAAGTCAAAAGATGGTGAAGTGGTGCATGTCTGGGCTGAGAGGAGCGGAGGGCCAGAGGATGAGACAGAAATCGGTGTTTGAACAGGTCATTGCAGCAAAAATCTGCTCCCGGTTGGTCACAATGCTCTTCTCATAATCCACACACACGCACGGACACACATTCCTGCAAACTAATACACTACGCACACACACACACTTGCTCACCTGAGGAGGAAGAGTGCAGAGATTTTGCTGAGAAGGGGTCAAATAGAGTTATTCATGCATACTGTATCTATATCATATGTGGCATATCTAATGTATATTTCACATGAATATGCATCATATGTATGATGTGCATAGATGATGTTTACAGCATATTTCACATGCATATGCATGAAATGACATTGATTACTGCTCATAATCTCTCATTTTACTGAGAATGAATATTTTTAGGATTGTCATGACTCGGTTTGTCTGACGTGATAATAAACAAGGGTCTTCAAGGCGGATTATCATGAATTTTCCAATAGTTTTGGGAATAGCAAAACGACAGCTCTGAAAGAGATTTACAGGTGGGTGAACAAGGACAGTCTGAGAATCCTCTGCCAAACCAGAAGTCAGTGATGTAATGTGCTGAAAACACAGATGGACATCATCTCAATCACCTCAGATGTGCGACAGGTATCATCTGCCTTTTATTTGTGGGCAGTACCCGTTGCTTTTGCACTTAAATGCATTTCCACATGCGTTTCGAAGATCATGTCGTGATACCGACAGCTACTTGTATGTTTGTGCATTGTGCATAAAAGCGGCGCATGTCTGCATCTGATGTGTTGTGCGGTATGCGCGTGCGTAAGTGTGTGCGCGCGCTGGAAATATTCGTAGGTGGATGAAAGTTCTATCAATATTTTAAGCATCTTATCCACCTGAGAGTATCAAGAAATGACTGACAGCCCACAGCACTCACACCCACTCTTAAATGAACAGTAAAAATACGGTGAGGTAAAAAAAAAATTTAAATCACAAGGATTTTTACAAAGTACCCAGCCAATATAAAGACCATTTACATAACCAATACTGTCTTAAACGCACGACATAATTGATAACAGGTGACTTCGGTCTCCTGGAGTGTGTGGGCAGGAGGTGGTGTGCGTGTTTGTGCGTTCACATCAGAAACACCAACGATGTAACAGCCACAAACATCTAACATCCAACGTAAAAACCAAGCGCATTGACAATATCGTTCATTTATGGAAAGAGCTCCAGCCAGAATACTCACTTATGTCCAAGACGACGATGCGCAAACTGTCCTCTCGCCTCGCCAAGTAACGATGTTTTCATTTTCACCTGCAGTGGTAACCCATCATCACAGCTGCAACAGTATCCACCTTCATTCTGAGCCATTGACAACCTAACAAGGCGAACTTACGGATCGCAGTATGGCGAAGGCTCGGTTCATGAATATTAAGCACGTCACGCTGACGTTGCCTGGTAACCTCGCAGAAGCGTCCAGTCACGTAAGCTAGTTATTATTCATGAGCCAGGCCTTCGCAGTAGTATGGTGTATAAATTGGCGATGAGGCGAAGCGGCACCAAGCTGAGTGAGTGGCGGACTGCTCACACCAATAGCGTCCGAACCGAACCGCTCTGTGGCCAATCACAATGGAGGAAAGCTCAGAATGGTCCAGAAGCGAAGGGTCGTGTTTGGCTGGGTTCGGTTGAGCAATGATAATATGCATTCCTGCTCGGATGTGTTACATTTTATACATGCATACATCCAAATTGATGTGCTCGTTTGGCGAGGCTGTGCTTGTGTGTGTGTGTGTGTGTGTGTGTGTGTGAGTGAGTGGGCTGAGCTGAAAGATCAATTCAGCAGACAGCTCACACTGTTTATTCTGCTGAGAAAAGAAAGAACAAGCGTATAGATCATGCCTAAATTATTATATGCATCTATCTATCTATCTATCTATCTATCTATCTATCTATCTATCTATCTATCTATCTATCTATCTATCTATCTATCTATCTATCTAGGTTTTTCCTTTTTGCATGTAATCTAAATGTAAAATTGCGACTGATCAGTTTTGTAGCTATAAAATATTTCTTATTTGTATTTATTATTATTATTATAATTCAGAGCATTATAGCAGAATGGAGTATAGCATAATATGTCACTCTTAATAAACATTATATACAAAAAAAAATGCTGAGTTCTTCGGGAAAAATCAGCAAGAAAAATGTAATATAGGAAAACTCGAGACAGGCAGGCTGACTGCATGGAGTGATTCTTCAGGAAAAGCGCGTGGTGCCATCTAGCGATTATTTCCATCTGAAAACTATCACATGCAATACATGAAACTTAGAATTAAATTAATAAAAAAAGTTATTGTTTTGTGTTATTTACAGAAGTCACGCTTATTTGTGACCCTGGACCACAAACCCAGTCATAAGGGTCAATTTTTTGAAATTGAGATTTATATATCTGAAACCTGAATAAACAAGCTTTCCAGTGATAGGATAGGACAATATCTGGAACCTGAAATCTGAGGGTGCAAAAAAATCAAAATATTGAGAAAATCGCCTTTAATGTTGTCCAAATGAAGTCCTTAGCAACGCATATCCATTCACAAAAAATAAATTTTGATATATTTGCGGTAGGAAATTTACAAAATATCTTAATGGAACATGATTTTTACTTAATATCCTAATGTTTTTGGCATAAAAGAAAAATAGATAATTTTGACCTGTATTGTTGGCTATTGCTACAAATCGGCTCGTGCTACTTATGACTGTTTTTGTGGTCCAGGGTCACATTTAGGCTAATGTGAACCCATTTTACACATGAGTAAAACATTTTTTAAGTTATAAACAGATCATTTGAATCATTTAAAACAATACTTAGATGTGATGATAAAATATGCAGATGTATTATTAAACCAGATAATGAATGCTCAAGTAGACTACCTTAAAGGCTACATTACATTTTTACAGTTAAATTATGTTTAATTTTAACTGCAATGGACATTAAACACCTTCATTTGATATTCCTCACATTTTTTCCAACACACAAATTAATAATCTGTCAGCAAGATAACACTTATCCACTTAAATTTCATTCTACTCCATTTTTAGAATGTCGCTCGAATTCACTTCAAATGGGTTCAAAGTGCATTTGTAAAGGAATACTGGGAGTTTGAAATTCAATTTCACCCATACAAGATGATCTGTAGTTCTTCGATGTTCCATTGATAGAAATTTCAAGGCACAGATGCTGCTGGACATGCGCGGATGTGCGAAACATGGCGGCCTAGTTCCAATGGAAAGTAAAGCAGAACAGCAGCACTGTCCGACCTTTCACGGTGAGCAAACATCCGTTTCATATTTATTATATTGAATTAATTGTGCTGCGGTGTATTATGAATGTTTTCGCTCGTTTAGTATCTCAGTAGTCACACTGATGCGGAAGGTAAATGCATGTTTACATATAGGATGATGTTACGTGCACGCGCGCGCTGTGTTTTCTTGCGTCTGTTATTCCCTGACCTAAAACAGCTCGCTGCCTCTCTCTAATTGGCACACTGGTGTTGAGTGCATGCGAAAAGCTATTTACACCGCATAAAAAAGTACGTCAGATATGTGTTATGTATTACATGCATACATTTTCTTTAAAAAGCAATAACAATAATATTTAACAATCTGCATATGTTTATGACATGGCATCTGTTCCACCCATGACAGAGGGGCAATTGACTGTTTATGTGACACTCATTGTTTCAGTTTTTTATCAGTTATTTTGTCTCAGTAAAATTTATTAAAATAATTTACAGATCAAATTTTTTAACATGCTTAATATTTAATCCAGTTAAAGGTTATTTTCAGTATGTCGTGTGTGTCACGGGGAAATTAATTCTAGCATTTGACACATGAAAACAGAGAAAACAACATGAAAATAAATACATGAAAACATTTGTTAGTTCTATAACAATATATTAATTATTCCGTATAACAATGTTTTTTTTTTTCCATATTACTCTTGAGGGTTTTGCATTTATTGTTTTAAAGCATAATTTTCTTATATTTATCAGCACTGCCCAATGAATCCATAACTTTTTTCTTTTTTTTTAAAGGATAAAAACCCATCACACCAGTGCTTGATATCAATTACATAGGCAACTCTTGACATTCTCTTCTTCTTATGCATCTGTGAGTTCAAAATATCCATATTCACCCCCTCCATGCTTTAAAGCAGCCATGTCTAAAGAGAAAGCTTCCTGTCTGGGGGGTGTGGTGCAAGGGCCTTGAAAAGACAGACAGACTGAGAAAGACCACAAAATGTAGACATCATCTGTTAATGGGAGGTGTTGGAATCCTTTTCATGTACTGCTGCAGACTCCCACAAATGTACACTGGCTATTGACCTTTTTACGGCGGTTTGGAATCTTTATGACGAGTCTCTGAATGGGATTCACAGCTTAAGACAGAAGAATGAGGAGGAGAAGAGGGGGAGAGAGAGAGAGAAAGAGAGAGAGGTTGTCTGCTATCTAGACAGAAGTGGCTGGTAGTTTCAGAGCAGAAACATTGGTGTGACATTGAAAGGATTGTATCATTCTTTCCCCACAAGTTGGACTTGTTTTCAGGATTGTCTTTGGGACTTATTGGTTTCAGCATCATCTGGAGGTTTTTGCTTAATCTTTTGTCTGGATAAGAAAGTAAGAAACAAAGCAGAAATACCTGTTTTTATTGCATGTTTCTTGAAAAAAAAAATTCCTTGTAGTTCCTATTTCCCCAAATTACATTTATATATTTTATTTTAGACGTTTTATCCTAATTTAATATTAGTGAATATATTTAAATGCAGTGTTGGGTGTAATGCATTACTAAGTAAATAATTACTGTAATTGAATTACTTTTCCCTTGAAAAAGTAAAGTTAGGGATTACTGGTAGCACTTTATTTTATAGTCCTGTTCCTCATGTACGTACAATGTACTTATTACAGTAATAACTGGGTAATAATTAGGTACTAACCCTGAACCTACCCCTAAACCTAACCTTACCCCATGTAGTTACCTTATATTACCAGTATTTTCTTAGGTAAGTACACATACTGTAAAATAAAGTGCAACCGGATTACTCCTAATGTTTCTGAAATTTAATTACTTCTGATTTGCATTAAATACTGTATAGACTATAGAACAGTTCTATATAAAACAATACTGCTGCATTTAACATCAAAATTTAAATATTTTGATGTTTAAGAATAATTTATGCAGTTTTCTATTATTTATTTGACAGAATTAAAAGAGCAGTTTCATGTTTATCCTTGTATTGTTCAACTGATCGAGGTTGATATGGGATTTAGAAAATAATTTGTAAAAATAAGTAATGCCAATACTTTTTAGACAGAGTAATTAGTATCGTAATCTAATTACACTGTTGAAGATTTCATTAGTAGCTAGTAATTAATTAACTTTTTAGAGTAACCCAACACTGTTTATGTAGTTGGACCTTAATAACCACCTGGTGCTTATTTAGTCCTGAATTCATTTTAAGACCTGAAATTTATAATAACTTAATTGGTTAAGCACATCAGAGTAGATTACAATTTATATATTCTCATTTCACAAATATTAAATATTGAAGGCTGTAGTATTATTTTTGTAAATAACATTTCACTTTTGCATTTAAAAAAAAAATAGTAGGCTATTTTAGAAATGTCATTTATTTGTTGATGGGATTAAAATGAAAAGCCAACACCCATTAGCTTTGTTTAATCCCATTAAGAATCATTTAGTGGACTAACAGAGGAATAAAAGGGAAGTCCCTCATCCCACTGTCAGTTTGCACAGGACGTCAGCTGCAGCCAATTTCCCCCAAACTGAGATGTGACTTATCACTTGCTGAGAGAGCCGAGGCTTTGATCAGAGAGCCCAGGGTCCCTCAGAAGCTCAGTAACTTATTATGATGTCAAATAGAAGAAAAGCTTTTCTTAGTGGAGTGCTTTGATTCTCCAAAGGTATTTGTGATTTAGTGATAATCTTTTTTTGCTTAGTACAATGTTGGTGGAATAAATTGCACTCAGATGCCAGTAGGGAGTATAAAGTATAATCCCTGTCTTCCATAATGCTGTAATATGGTTTCCGGGACGAGTTCATGAACTCTGGGCCAAAGCTGATCTCTCTAGTGATAAAAGAGGAGACTCTTATTTACAGATAATATTATCTCACTAAAACTGAGATTTTTTCTTTTTTTCTTTGAAAGAAGTGTTGCTCACCAGGGCTGCATTTATTTTATCAAAAATACAATAAAACAGTAATATTTTGAAATTATTACTATTTAAGATAACTGTTTTATATTTTAATGTTTAAAATTAAAGCGACAATTTCAGCATCATTACTCCAGCCTTCAGTGTCACATGATCCTTCAGAAATCAATGTAATTTGCACAAATTTTTATTCTTTGAGTAGAATGTTCAAAAGAACAGCATTTATTTGAAATATAAATATTTTTAGATAATAATGATAAAAAAAAAGAAAAAAAATCATAATCATTATAAATGTCCTTCTTACAGGTCCATTTTGATCAATTTAATGCATCCTTGCTGAATTAAAGAATTTAATTTCTTTTACAGAAAAATCTTACTGACCTCAAACTTTTGAATGGATTTGTTGTTGTTGTTTTTTTATTTTGTTCATTTTTTTTTTCCTGAAGAAAGACAAACATAATAGTGATAAAAGCATGAATGAAATAAATTAATATTTATCGAGTAATCTACTGTTTTGTAGAGGGGATCAAAATGTCAAAAAAAAATAATAAATAAAATCTTCATTGGATCTCAGTATGTCTCCATGAGTGAATTGTTAAATTGTACACATTTTCAATGGTCAAAAACCAAATATGGCTTGGTTGCAAACATTTTTCCAAATATCTTCCTTTGTGTTCAGCAGAACAAAGAAATGTATACAGGTTTGGAACAGCTTGAGGGGGAGTAAATGATGACAACTTTTCTTTTGGTATGTCCCTCCCTATATGGTTTATTCCCAGACATATGGGGATCTCAATGTGGCTCCATGTGCAAATTGTTGAACTTTACCCACTTTCAATGGTCGAAAACCAAATGTGGGTGACTTTTCAAAACAGATGATACTTAATGTATTTAAAGAGGAATGTCTGTCTGAAGAACAAGAAAGAAAGAAACAGAACAGAATTTACTAATAGTCCTACCAGTCTCTGTACAAACAAAATAATGATGCTGCCATCTTTCTAAAGTCATTTTCTCCCCCTGAATTTTTTTTTTGGCTTTTATCACCATTGTCTTTCTTCAGAAAAAAATCTTAACCAAATTAAAAATTTGAGCCAGGGACCTCTGGTTGAGTTGAAAAGGAATGACCCAACTGTATTGCTATTAATAATATTAAATTGATTTCTTTCTTTCTTTCTTTCTTTCTTTCTTTCTTTCTTTCTTTCTTTCTTTCTTTCTTTCTTTCTTTCTTTCTTTCTTTCTTTCTTTCTTTCTTTCAGTTGGCTGTTTAGGATCTGTCCAGTTTCTGTCCACTTCATGTGGTGCTCCAGGTCATCATGGGCAAAACCCATCAGAAAGGTCAAAACTGCTTTGTCTGCTGTTAGTACCTTTTCATAATGAAGTAACTTATTTGTTATTATTCTCTACTTTTTTGATTGACTGTCTTTTTAATTGCAGACAAAAAATACAGTAATAAGGAGAAGTCAGGGAGGAATAATGAGGATTCACTCCCTTCACAAAAGCTCACTGGTACAGCCTACTCTTTCTCTATTAATCTGTAAAGAAACAAAAACATGTACGGTTTACTCTATGCCCTATTTCCTGATGTACATTTGACTCCCCTGCTCATTCCTCAGAGCCGTTCAGCTGGGAAACATACTTGAGAGAGACTTCAGCCTGTCCTGCTTCCCCCAGCTGTTTCAGACAGGTAAGTCTCTTTATGATGCTGCTTTTCTGCCAATATTAATGAGTCTGGATACCAAAGTATCACCAAAATTCCAATTAAATTTCTGATTTTGAATCCAGACAGCAAACAGGATGAAGAGTCTGAATTTAATCTACATTGATAGTAATTAGAAATATTTCTTAAACACCAAATTAGCATATTAGAATGATTTCTGAAGGATCACATGATACTGACTGACCCTACCATCCCTATATATATATATATATATAATGTGTGTGGGTGTATATATATATACAGGTCCTTCTCAAAAAATTAGCATATTGTGATAAAGTTCATTATTTTCCATAATGTAATGATAAAAATTAAACTTTCATATATTTTAGATTCATTGCACACCAACTGAAATATTTCAGGTCTTTTATTGTTTTAATACTGATGACCAATAAAAGAAAAGTGTTTTTAATACAAAAAAAGTCAACCTTCAAATAATTATGTTCAGTTATGCACTCAATACTTGGTCGGGAATCCTTTTGCAGAAATGACTGCTTCAATGCGGCGTGGCATGGAGGCAATCAGCCTGTGGCACTGCTGAGGTGTTATGGAGGCCCAGGATGCTTCGATAGCGGCCTTAAGCTCATCCAGAGTGTTGGGTCTTGCGTCTCTCAACTTTCTCTTCACAATATCCCACAGATTCTCTATGGGGTTCAGGTCAGGAGAGTTGGCAGGCCAATTGAGCACAGTAATACCATGGTCAGTAAACCATTTACCAGTGGTTTTGGCACTGTGAGCAGGTGCCAGGTCGTGCTGAAAAACGAAATCTTCATCTCCATAAAGCTTTTCAGCAGATGGAAGCATGAAGTGCTCCAAAATCTCCTGATAGCTAGCTGCATTGACCCTGCCCTTGATAAAACACAGTGGACCAACACCAGCAGCTGACATGGCACCCCAGACCATCACTGACTGTGGGAACTTGACACTGGACTTCAGGCATTTTGGCATTTCCTTCTCCCCAGTCTTCCTCCAGACTCTGGCACCTTGATTTCCGAATGACTTTGGACCACTGAGCAACAGTCCAGTGCTGCTTCTCTGTAGCCCAGGTCAGGCGCTTCTGCCGCTGTTTCTGGTTCAAAAGTGGCTTGACCTGGGGAATGCGGCACCTGTAGCCCATTTCCTGCACACGCCTGTGCACGGTGGCTCTGGATGTTTCTACTCCAGACTCAGTCCACTGCTTCCGCAGGTCCCCCAAGGTCTGGAATCGGTCCTTCTCCACAATCTTCCTCAGGGTCCGGTCACCTCTTCTCGTTGTGCAGCGTTTTTTGCCACACTTTTTCCTTCCCACAGACTTCCCACTGAGGTGCCTTGATACAGCACTCTGGGAACAGCCTATTCGTTCAGAAATTTCTTTCTGTGTCTTACCCTCTCGCTTGAGGGTGTCAATGATGGCCTTCTGGACAGCAGTCAGGTCGGCAGTCTTACCCATGATTGCGGTTTTGAGTAATGAACCAGGCTGGGAGTTTTTAAAAGCCTCAGGAATCTTTTGCAGGTGTTTAGAGTTAATTAGTTGATTCAGATGATTAGGTTAATAGCTCGTTTAGAGAACCTTTTCATGATATGCTAATTTTTTGAGATAGGAATTTTGGGTTTTCATGAGCTGTATGCCAAAATCATCAGTATTAAAACAATAAAAGACCTGAAATATTTCAGTTGGTGTGCAATGAATCTAAAATATATGAAAGTTTAATTTTTATCATTACATTATGGAAAATAATGAACTTTATCACAATATGCTAATTTTTTGAGAAGGACCTGTATATGTATGTTTGTATGTGTGATATATATATATACATATCAGACATACGTACACATATTATTTATGTGTGTGTGTGTGTTTGTATTATATGCCATAAGTCATTATTCACAGTATTTCATTAACATTTCATGGTAATGTTTTCTCTCTCTCCAGTCCAGAATCCCTCCCAGTAATGATTTTAAAGTAGGAATGAAAGTGGAGGCTTGTGACCCGAGGAATTCCACCTCTGTTTGCATCGCCACGGTGATGGGGTTAATGGGTGTGCGTCTGCGGCTCAGACTGGATGGCAGTGACAACACCAATGACTTCTGGCGATTGGTTGACTCCTCTGACATTCAGCCTATCGGCACGTGTGAGAAGAGTGGCGACATGTTGCAGCCACCACTGGGTAAATGCTGCACGGAAGCATTCTGGGATATAAAATGGCAAAATAAGATGCATTACATAAAAATCAAACATTGTTTTCTAACTAAAATAATGTAAACACAAAGCTAAAATATTAGTGTTCAGAATATTAGTGTAAAGATTCAACAAAATATAGTTTAGGTCTGAATAAATTGGTTTTGAGATCAAATTGTTGTCAATTTTAAGTGCTTTGTGGAAAACAGAGATCCCATGTGATAGTTATATCATTATTTTGATGTCATGTTTAAGAAAATAAAGCCAAGTTGATAAGAATCTAGTAATATTTTCTTCTTTAAAGAGGTCCTTGATTATGATTTCACTTTTTTAACGTTAGTTAGTGTGCAATGTTGCTGTTTGAGCATAAATAACATCTGCAAAGTTACGATGCTCAAAGTTCAATGCAAAGGGAGATATTTGCTTTTACAGAAATCGCTTTTTAAGGACTACAACAAATGGCTGGTAGGGACTACAACAAGTTTCTTCCCGGGTTGGTGACATCACAAACCACAAAATTTACATAAACCCCGCCCCCAAGAACACGCAACAAAGGGGGTGAGGCCATGTTGGGCTGCTTTAGAGAAGAGGATGTGTTGTTGTAGTAGAGTGTTGTTGCCATGCCGTCATCAGTGTCCGACTTTGAACAATGTAAGGCTGAACACCGTTACTGACAATCGTTATTTTGGCTGCATGAGATTTTCCAGCTTTGTTGTTGTTAAGCAAGCGAAGCGCAAGCTGTTAAAGCTCCGCCCTCTTCTGGAAAGGGGGCCGGGAGCCGCAGCTCCTTTGGATTTAAAGGGACACACACAAAAATTTTGTTTTTGCTCACACCCAAATGGGGCAAATTTGACAAACTATAATAAATTATCTGTGGGGTATTTTGAGCTGAAAATTCAAAGACACATTCTGGGGACACCAGAGACTTTTATTACATCTTGTGAAAAGGGAAATTATAGCTACCCTTTAAATAAAGCACAGTAATGATTTGAAAGTGAACTTTTGTCAATATGCTTATATTCCATTCTGTTCATAATCTATTGCCTGTTTATACCCATCTTTAGGGTTCAGAATGAATGCTTCTTCATGGCCCATGTTCCTCTTAAAAACATTAAGTGGGGCAGAGATTGCTCCAGCCTCAGCCTTTAAAAAGGTAATTGCTTCAAACGTACATACAACATACAAGCTTTTCATGGATCTATGAATAAAGCTTTGGAAGAATCGGAAAGTGGAGTTTGTTGCACAACACAAATTTGAATAATGTAACAAACCTTTCAACTGTTTAGAGCTTAGCATAAACATTGCTTCTGTGCCCTTCATTGATCTGTTTCCTGTGAATGCCTCAGGAGCCGTCTAAACCCACTCAAAACTACTTCAAACCTGGTATGAAATTGGAGGCAGTGGACCGAAAAAATCCCTACCTCATCTGTCCGGCTACCATCGGAGAAGTGAGAGGGGACAAGATATTCATCATGTTTGATGGCTGGAGAGGAGCGTTTGATTACTGGTGCCTGTATGACTCCAGGGACATCTTCCCTGTGGGCTGGTGTCAGCTGACCAACCACAGTCTGCAACCTCCTGGCAACTGCTGTGAGTACAGTCTCTGACCACTAGGGGTCACTACAGTTTTGTTTAGTTTTTTTGTAGTTGTTTGCTTGCTGATGAAACCTTTATAATATATAACAAGTTTTCCAAGGTAAAATCATTTAAATTGATAAATTAATAATTGTTTACAAAATGAAGATAGACACTTTTTTAAATAAGATATATTTGTAAGTCCTTTTATGTTTTTAATCCTTTTTTCAGCAATTTCTTAATAAAAAAAGACTGTCGTTTAGTTTTTATTACTATTTTAATAGATCATTGATGTCAAATGTATAAGTACTGCTATAGTTTTTCAAATGTAAGAGATATAGTTTTTGGCTACAGTTTATACATTTTAAAGGCTGTTCACACCAAGAACAATAACTATAATGATAAAGATAAAGATATTGTTCTAAATATAAAAGAATAGCCACACCACAACTGTAACGTTCAATATCGAATCACTTTCAGAACGAGTTTTTCCAGCTGATTATTGATAAAAATATTGACAGCCAATCAGAATCCATCCTGCTGGAGCTCGAGCATTTAAAGCTGCAGACTACAAAAGTTTGTGTGTGTGTGTGTGTGTGTGTGTACAGTCAAACCAAAATTTATTCAGACACTGTGAACATTTCATTCATTAATACAGTTTATTCACTATAGTTTAAAATAAATGGTAATAAAGTATGACAAGATCTCAGAGTTAAACTGTGTCAGAACAAAATTATCTTAATTATGTCAGATAACATTTAAGCAAAACATGGTCAGGTCAAAGTGTCTGAATAATTTTTGGTTCCAAATTGTTATCAATTTTACTGGTAGTCCACTGTATGAAGAGTTTTTGGGTATAATATGTCACAGTTTACTTTATTTTGCTATCCTCACTTACATAAATAATCTATAGTGTCCTGCACTCACTAGTAAAAATATATCAAAAATATCTAAATGTTTTGGTTTGTTTGTGTATATATATATATATATATATATATATATATATGGTATATATATGGTATATATATGGTGGNGTGGTTCCTGATTTTTCATTTTTTTTGCATGTTTGTCACACTTTAATGTTTCAGATCATCAAACAAATTTAAATATGAATCAAAGATAACATAAGTAAACACAACTTGCAGTTTTTAAATTGTTATTATGAAGGGAAAACAAAATCCAAACATCCCTGTGTGAAAAAGTGCTTGCCCCCCGCTGTTAAAACATAACTTAACTGTGGTTTATCACACTTGAGTTCAGTTTCTCTAGCCACACCCAGGCCTGGTTACTGCCACACCTGATCGCGATCAAGAAATCACTTACAAATACTGAAACATTAAAGTGTGACAAACATGTAAAAAAATAAAAAAATCAGGAAGGGGGCAAGCACTATTTCACACCACTCGATATACAGTACAGTCCAAAAGTTTGGAACCACTAAGATTTTTAATGTTTTTAAAAGAAGTTTCGTCTGCTCACCAAGGCTACATTTATTTAATTAAAAATACAGTAAAAACAGTAATATTGTGAAATATTATTACAATTTAAAATAACTGTTTTCTATTTGAATATATTTCACAAAATAATTTATTCCTGTGATGGCAAAGCTGAATTTTCAGCATCATTACTCCAGTCTTCAGTGTCACATGATCCTTCAGAAATCATTCTAATATGCTGATCTGCTGCTCAAGAAACATTTAATGTGTACAATTGTACAAAATATTTGTGTACAATATTTTTTTTCAGGATTATTTGATGAATAGAAAGTTCAAAAGAACAGTTTTTATCTGAAATCTAATCTTTTGTAACATTATAAATGTCTTTACTGCCACTTTTGATTGATTTAATGCATCCTTGCTGAATAAAAGTATTCATTTCTTTAATTTCTTTTCAAAAAAATAAAGTTCTTACTGACCCCAAACTTTTGAACGGTAGTGTATAATGCTACAGAAGCTTTGTATTTCAGAAAAATGCTGTTCTTTTGAACTTTCTATTCATCAAGGAATCCTGAAAAAAAAAGTACACAACTGTTTTCAACATTGAAAATAATCATAAATGTTTATTGAGCAGCAAATCAGCATACTAGAATGATTTCTGAAGGATCATGTGACACTGAAGACTGGAGTAACGATGCTGAAAATTCAGCTTTGCATCACAGGAATAAATTACTTTGTCAAATATATTTAAATAGTACACAGTTATTTTAAATTGTAATAATATTTCACAATATTACTGTTTTTTACTGTATTTTTAATTAAATAAATGTAGCCTTGGTGAGCAGACGAAACTTCTTTTAAAAACATTAAAAATCTTAGTGGTTCCAAACTTTTGGACTGTACTGTATATATTTGTATTTGTGAGCAAAAAGCAGTCACACTGCAGACACCTAATTCTTCTTAACAGCAACTTTTACTTAACATGCGTACTTTGCTGGACTACACATATCATTTCCTGATGTGTCGTAAATCTGGGATGTGATGGTTTATCGCTGTCTGTTGGTGCTGTTCAAATGTTTAACCCGTGCTTAAGCAGTTTGTGTGGCTCTGGCAGAATAATTGATGTGAAGTGAATGAAAATTGACTTCTTGATGGATGGTGGTAGTTACGTGTCTCCTATCAGTTCTTCCTCCTCTGAATACTTTCGAGGCATGTTTACTGCTCTCTTCCT
This sequence comes from Anabarilius grahami, assembly GCA_003731715.1. Taxonomy (NCBI): domain Eukaryota; kingdom Metazoa; phylum Chordata; class Actinopteri; order Cypriniformes; family Xenocyprididae; genus Anabarilius; species Anabarilius grahami. Next base: position 3,324,663 of record RJVU01075544.1, on the reverse strand, counting down.
GCTTTTACCAGAGCGGACACAACCAGACAGAAAGGATATTGGGTGTTGGGAGAAGTTTCCCATTTATATAAGGTTCTTTAAGAATGAAGTAAAGCTGCACAGTTCTGGAGAAACTGAGAATATGTGGTCCTTTTTTCCCGTTCTTGTACAAAAGCTATTGTTTCACATACGTCCTGATGCACTGAATTGAGAAATTGTGTGAGATAGCCAGGGATTTTGGAAAATACATTGAGTTTGATATAGTTTGTTCTAATATTTATTTGTTTGTTTTGTTTGAAAGGCATTTTGGAATATTTCTAGATACTGGTTGAAATAAATATGGCCAAAATAAAGTGATTGTGTCTTTGAGACTCAACATAGTTTGAATTTTCTCACAGCCATCAGTTGGCTTTTCATTTGGAACTGTTGTAAATTATTGACAGAATGATTACAATTCACTGCTCAAGTTTTACTGAAAAGGGTCATTTTCCCTTAAAAGAACAGTCATATACGCTGTATCAATTATGTTTTTTGTTTGCTTGTTTTTTGAGTGCTAAATTTAGTAGGACCACGTAGACTCATTTTATACAGTCAAACCGAAATTTATTCAGGCACCTTTAACATTTCATTCATTAATACAGTTTATTCAGTATAGTTTAAAAAAATGTTAAATGTTAAACTGTGTCAGAAAAAAATCATCTTAATTATGTCAGATAACACTTAAGCAAAACATGGTAAAAGTGTCTGAATAATTTTTGGTTCCAAATTGTTATCAATTTTACTGGTAGTCCACTGTATGAAGAATTTTGGGGTATAATATCTCACAGTTTACTTTATTTTGCTATTCTCACTTACATAAATGAACTATAGTGTCCTGCACCCACTAGTAAAAATATATCAAAAATGTCTGAACTGACTCAGTGCAAGCTTTCCTGTAGCTCAGTGGTTAGAGCATGGCACTAGCAATGCCAAGGTCATGGGTTCGATCCCAGGGATTGCACATACTCAGATACAAATGTATAGTATAATGCAATGTAAGTCGCTTTGGATAAAAGCGTCTGCCAAATGCATAAATGTAATGTAATGTCTGAATAATTTTTGGTTTGACTGTATATAAAAATGAAAAAGCAATTGGTTAAAATAAATTCTGATGGTATTTTGTAAGTTGAATGGAGGCATGAATGCAGAAACTAAGTTTATATTTTCCTTTCAATTGTGATCTGTCTTAAATTGTCTTGCATAGTTGTTTTAACTGATCATTAGTGAATACCACCTTTCTAATGAGCAATAGAATGTAAAAAAACATATCTGTTGGTGTTTGAAGGATGTCTTTTTTTTCTGTATTTCTAGTTTTTCTTGTTGGGTTTTACCTCGGGCACAGAGCACATTGTGTGTGCGCAGATGAGCATATATTAATAATGTAGCAAAGAACAACAGTAATAAGTGCTTAGTACAAAGGGAAGGCAAGCTTTGGACACAAGACAAAGGATTAGCTTGTGGTTCAGATCTTTTGCAGTTAGTTACGGATAAATTAAGCATTTAATTACTCCTAAAAAGAAAAGTCTTCTCAGTTTTCCTGTAATCTGAGAAGACGTTGGAATATCTGGAGTGTGCTAGAAAACATCTTCTGAGAGTTTGTTTTGTTTCAGGTTGTCAGTTCAATTTATGTTTCTCATGTACTATTACGAAAGAGCTCAAAGATTCAGCCTCTGGCTATGCCACATAGGAAGCACATTTATAACAGCGTTTAAGAAAAATTGTCTGTCACATCTTTTTTTTTTTTTTTTTCATCTCAGATGAGAATTTGATACAATATTTATTTAAAAAAACTTCCCCACTGAGTTTGGCATTTTTAAAATTCTTTGGATTGAATTATTCATTTAAAAAGTACAATCAGCCTGTCTACTAATGTGCACAACAAACTTTAATGGCTGAATTTAATAATTCTTTTATTTCCCACATACCTTCATTTTTTTATATGATTCTTATTATATTGTTTCCTTTGTAATTATTTGGGAAATTGCTTTTTAAATAATAATAAAATGCTTTTGTCCAGAGCCTAAAACAATAATCCTTTACAAGTGTGCTTATGTGGCATGCTTTGCCTAAATTACCTTCTTCATGCCTCATTTTAAGTTATTTTAGAGGTGTTTATTAGCACTAAATATATGCATTCACCTCTGCTCTTTTTCTCACATCTAAAGTGAGAACAACAGGGCAGGTTTTCTTAATGAGTGTTGGTGCTTTCACACATCTCACACATTTAGGTGGCTTAATGCATTTAAAATAAATGTGTGAGACAAAGCAGACAAATCCAATTTGCTCTATAGGTCTGTTTGTGTATTTGAAATAATCTCCACTATACACTTACCTTCAAGATTTGAGCTGGGTTTGTTTGGCTTTCTGAACGGGGTTTGGGATTAGCCTACGTCTGATACCAGAATGAGACGTGGGTACTAGACTATACCCGCCGAGTGTTTAAGAAAGCACATAAATGCTTCCAGCAGGAGCATCATTCATGCCTCTCTGGACCCGTTTGCTTCAAACTGGGCGCTCTGAATCTGATCTTCATTAACCTTTTACCCCTTTCAGCCCTAAAAGCCTGGGAGGAGCTTTGAAATGGCAGGAGACTGATTAGTATGGGATGTTGAATTTAAATGTGATAGTTTGTCAGAGTTAACAACAAACCCTTTTGTGCCCGAGTTAAATAACGTTTTAAAAAATTGACAGTGATGTCTTGTTTTTTTGTACATGTGGTTTAAAAAATATATATTATTGGTAGTAGTAGTAATAGTAATTACAATAATAATAATAATAATAAAATTAATTATTATTTATAAATGTTACATCAAAATGTAGACTAAATCTTAAGTCTAAATCTACTACTACTAATTGTTATTATTATATTCATTTTTAATATTTAGTTTTAACATTGTCTACCTTTTTATGTAGCATATATAAATAATTACTTAATACTCATAATTATAAATAATAATACAATTATAATTATTTTTATAATTTTTTTT
>RJVU01075544.1:3310681-3321462 GCA_003731715.1 Anabarilius grahami | reverse complement strand
TCCACTCCTCGTCCCCGCCTCCATATTAATCAGATATTGCCCGATCAGGGCTCCACCGGCACAGGCTTTGTCATGCGCTTCTGCCGCTACCGCTGCTGTTCAAACCGGGTGCGAAAGTGAGCGCGAGCTCCGGTTGTTATATTGCTTTAAAACCAGACCTTCTCAACCAAGGGAAAGATTTACACCGGATTCGTTGGAGCAAAACGCGGATATAGTTGAAAGTTGGCGTTTTGGTGAGTTCCTCTGGCATATTCCGAGGCTTTTGTCTCTGATGTCTGTTGCTTTGTTTTAGTGGCTTGTGCATTTAGGTCACATGAGTTTAAAATGAGTGTATTTTTTGCAAAGGTTTCTTTCCTGTTGCGTTCAGTCACGCTCTTCCTCTTGTAGTGGACTAACACTTTAATTTCTCTATTTATGAAAAGCATTCATTGAGCTAAAAGACTATGGCAAGCCGTTTTAATATTTATTTCGTTAAACCAACCAGTATCTTTGAGTGGTATTTGTTTATTTACAAGTAATACAATAGGGACTAGTGTCTTTTTCAAATTCACTAGTAACTATTAATTAGGTACGAGTACTTACTCAAATAGTAATTAGTATCTATTCAATTAGTCATTATGAATATTTATACTGTGAATGCTAGTACACACTTCTTGCAACTTGCTTTAATTTTAGTATGCAGTGACTAGTCAGAATGGCTACTAAATGGTTTAGTTAAATCTTACTGAACTGAATAGATATCCGCAACAATTGGAATATTAGTCTGAAATGAATAGTTAATGTCTGAACCACAGATCACTATGGAATTCCATAGGAAAAATCCGTCACAGTAACGAAGGAATAGTTAGTTGTAGGGCCGGACGATTATGACCTCAAATCAAAACCTTGATTAATTGAACATTTTACCTCGATTACGATTAATGAACGATTATTTTGTTTCTTTGTTTGTTGTTGGTTTTTTTGCCCTCATAGTTCACTTACAAAGTTTGTACTGTAAATATGATTGACTATTAAAGGTGGGATATTTTTTCCTATTGAAAGAGTGATTTGACATAATCAGCAGTTATTTTATCTATGGTTCGTAACATTTCTTACAGATTTCTGCTTGTTGTAAATCAGATAAAGATAAATTAGCACAGTAATGAGAGCGATTGCATGTGTGAATTAGTCATACCGCCTCTCTATTAATTGTGAAGCTGTGGGTTGTAAATAGTTACTTCAAAAGTAAAAAAATATATATAAGTTTTGAGTTTCTAGTGATAAATCACTGGACAGCTCTGACAACTAGTTTCTGCGTTCCTCTCTGTGCGCGCAAACTGTTTTACTGTTTGTATGAGTGTTCGTGCCACAATGCAGCTGCGCAAGCACGATAGCTCGATATAATAATACACATCCGATCGTATAAATCGCTTGAATGTCCAAACTGGCAAACCTTAAAACGCATACAACTGACAAAGTTTAGTGAAGATGCAAGGCTCACCGCTCGCGCACCGTCTCTGTGTGTTGTCTCGGCGTTCACCTGCGTGTTGACTGGACGGGGCGGAGTCACGTGGCTACGCACGCAGTTGTATGTTTTTAAGTGGGAAGTATTAACAGGATTAAAAAAACGAAATAACAGACATGGGAAAAATTACGTCGGTTAGAGGTTCTGAATTTCGGTTTCGATTACTTTTCGATTAATCTTCCAGCCCTAGTTAGTTGTCAATATAACGACAACACAATAAGTATTAGCATGCAGTAAATAATTATTAACGACCTGTTCAATAGATGCTTATCACTGATGGATTAATTACTAAGATGCTAGTGACTATTGGACTACTTACTAGTAATTAAAAAATAAGTACCAGTAACATAAAATGGATAGGATTAAATGATAAAATGGCTTGCCACAAAAAGTCTTTTAAATCCCTTTTGAGAAAAAGGTAGATTAAATTGTATATATGTGGTCAATCATAGGGTCATCTATTGATAATTTGACTAAAATGTTTTTGTTTTATGTTTTGTGCTATGCTGAATTTACTTTGATTTAGCAAGATAATAAATATATATGCATCAGGTATATTCATTTAATAATTGATAAGCTATAACTTCCAGCAGAATGGAGATCTAGTAGAATTAAAAGAATTTTTTTTTTTTTTTTTGTACAGAAGCTGTACAAATACTTTAAGGGTTTAGTTGAACTGCTGTAGCTGTTTTGACTTTAGCTCTTTAACAGATTGCATTGTTTCATTAAATTGCCTGGGGCTTAGGGAACCCTATATCTCCTTTTACCACACACACACACACACACACATGCATGCGCACAGACACACACACACACACACTCTTTTTCGGCGTTACTCCCCCACAACATGTGGTTCTAGTTCCTGCTGAGTTGAAGCCGCCGTCAGCCGTAGACAGATTGCTCTGGCTTTAGGGTCTTGTGTGGGGCGAAATGTAAATATTGTGGAAGAGATGGAGTAATTAGACTGGTTTTGCCCGAACACTTTTGTTCCACATCAGTCGCAACCTCTCCCCTGACCAGACGGCCAGAAGAGTGTATGTCTGTGCACTGGGAGTCAACTTGGAGGTCACTGGGTCACGCTGCAGCAGACCGTAGAGAGGTCATTTTTTTGGTGATACAGCCACTGAGTTCAAAATACATTGGGTGATTAGGTAAAGTTTGTTTTTACATTGTCCGTGACCAAGCTTCTGAAAGTGTTTGCGTCTGTTTTACATGCCCATTTTGCATATGTGCGCTTAAAAAGCTTGATTCCTCACGTGCCTACTTATATTCATAGGCTATTTGAATGAGAATTGCCCACTTCCCGACCTTCAAATGAATGAAAACACTTGTCCATTCCTTGCACGATTTCTGTTCACTCCTCATTAAACGTCTGCGTGGCTCAGGCTTCATTTCTCTTCCCGTTTCCCTCTCGAGGCCCAGGAGAGCAGCTGCACGTAGGACTCTGTGAAAGCTCCCAGATGTACTTAGCAAAGCCGGCTTCTGCTGACCGCCCGTTAGCCGTCTTGTAATATGAGAAGTTTATCTGATCTTAGAGATGGCCCTTACAGAAGCAATAATAGGGGGATTTGGTGGCATTGGTCTAAAGCAGGTGTGTATGTGTTGTGGGTTTTCACTCCAATGTTGTTTGATACTTTAAAAGCGTCGACTTGTGCTTGTGTGTTACATCTTCGTTGATGAATTTGTTGATGCTGAGCTGCAAATATTCATTGTGGATTTTTGAGGAGACTGAAAAGTATTTGTGGACATTTAGATTATTTGGTTTGCAAGGAGTGTGTGCAGATACATTTTTTTTTATTTACAAGCTCTCATTGAACTTAAAATGAACTTATAACTAAGAGCACTGTCTATTATCTTTTTTTTATTTTTGTTTTTTTCTGTCATTTCTTGTACATCTGCTTGGCAAATCACATTTTTAAGAACAGATTTTTTTTGTTGTTTTTTTGTTTTTATTCAGTAAATTACAGATGCCGCCTTTTAACACTCGTGCATTACTTGAATTTTTTTTTTTTTATAAAATATGAAGCGCTTTAATAATGAGGGTGCTTCAAACGAAAACCATAAGGTGCTCTTTTAAATGAGACTATAAAGTAGGCACTGCATTTTAAACCAGCAACAAAATGAATAATACATTAACTTGCCTGCTCAGAAATATTCATAGAAAATTGTTTGTTGCTGAATGCAAGATAAAATTGACTTAGATTCAGTTCCTTCCATAGCCTTTACATACTCATCACATCTTGTCCCACAGCGTGATAACGCACTCATCCAGGTGGAGAAGGGGGTTATTCTTTCTCCCTATTATGAGGATTACCTGTTGGCCACAGAAAAGAGGCCTTTGACCAGAAAGCCAGTGGGGGGAGGCCCACAAAACAATAGGGTGCTGAAAAGCACATGCCTCCTGTGGGGCACAATGGCCAGCTGAAACAGTCTCTCCTCGCTCGGTCTTAAAGAGGATCCCTAGACAACTCAATTTTTTCGTTCCCCATTTTTTAAACAGCCGCTTTCATCGCTGTAATGTGATGCTTCTAATATGCAAAATGGCCTCTGAGGAAGAGAATTCAGCAGTATGAAGAAGCGGTCAAATTCAAAAGGAAAAGATCAAAGTTTGTGGCTCGCTTAATTCAAACTGCAAAAGAAGTGACTTTTTTCTCATTCTGTGTATAATCGATTTTTTATTTATTTATTATTATTATGATTTTTTACTATCTTTGGATTTTTATAAATAAAGTGTGAATGCCTGTAAGTTTGTGTTGGGAGGTGAGGGTTGTCTTATTTTTGCATTCATTGCATATTATGTGATAGCCAATGGGACGATGCTTTGAAAGACACAGATGGGTGAAATTATTGCAGTAAGAGCTTGAATGTCAGTATAAATCATCATTCTGCTACATTGTAGTAACCAGTTGAATGATGCTAGTGTATAACCAGTTGATTTTAGTAGTATGATTGAAACCATAACCATGTTCAAAATACTTTCTCTTACAAAAAAGTACTATGGTGGGTCTATGGTACAGTGATGGAATTGTAATACTTTAATATATACTATAGTACAGTATGATAACCATATTCATATACTATGCATGGTATTTATTTACATTATACTAAAAAAAGCACTTTCAGGGATTTTTTTATGTCCAAAAAATGCTGTAATACCATGGAATGTAATCATCAAATTAATTGATATTTTACAGTTATCATTAGATTCATATTTTTTATTAGCATAATGTTATTTAATTTGTATAATATTATAATACTTTAAATAACCTTTCATTTTTTTTCTCCCTCACCCTTAGTCAATTTCCCGAAGACTCTTGTTCCAGCATTGGGCCAGTCCAGTCATTCTTGGCGCCCCATGCAGTCCCCATACCGCTTGCCGCACCCTCTGCCCCCTCTGCCAGTGCGTAAGGGGGTAAGAGGGAGGAGACCAAAAAGCCAGACCATCGCAATGCTGAAAGCAGCAGCCGAGGCTGCAGCAGCTGCAGCCGCCACGTCACCTAACGGCCAAACGCAGTCGAACGCAGCCAAGAGTCCCATGAGCTCACAGCTCACGCCCAAACCATATAAAAAGAGAGGACCCAAACCCGGCAGCAAGGTACAACTGCTTTTTTTTGTGGTCGGATGGGCCAGTTAATAGGTTTAACTGGAGATTGTTTATTTATTTTGATATTTACAGTTACAATTTTAAAGGGATAGTTCGCCCAAAAATAAATATTGCCATTAGTGTTATATATTCATATATATAATGTTAATTGAAATAATGCTGAAATAAAATACAATATAAATACTAGATGATTAAAAACTTAAATGAAAATTTAGAAATGTTGCAACTAACTGGAAAAAAAATTAGTTTGAGTTGAAGTACTAAAATTACCAAAACTAAAATTGAAATTTAAGGTGAAATTTAAAGGTATATAATTAAAAATATATATTTTTGAATATATTAAAAACGCACATAACAAATGAAAACTGAAAATATAAAAATAAAAGCTCATTTAAAATATTACCATACACTACAATAATTCTATAAATAATACTAAAATAACTCATTAACTCAAACCTGTGTGATTGTCTTTTTTCTGAGGAACACAAAATCATATATTTTTATGTTGTTTTTTCTTCTTTCTTTTTTTGATTAAATCTGATGTCATTGGTAGCCAACATAATGGGATTTTAATGTTATACAAAAATAAAGAAGAGGGAAAAAAAAGAAAATCGCCCTGGTAACTGATCATTATGCAGCTTTTGTTTGATTTGAGGGTGGGTCATATGTCATGAGTGATTATCTAAATTAAACATTAACACATCTTCTATAATCCTTCCCCATGAATGGTACATTAAACATGCTGGATTCGCAATCAAGATAAGGCCTTTGTAGTCTTCTGCCATTGTCTTGAGATTTAGAAAGTGGGCAAATGATAATGGTGCGTTTTGTGAGTGTGTATTGTGTTTTTTTTATTTATTTATTTTTTTTTATGTCTCATTCTTTGTCTTCTGCCTTTACAGAGGAAACCAAAGGTTCCTCATTCACTTTCAAGCCCCACGTTGTCTTCCTCAGTGTCAGTTGGGAGACTGTCTAGTTTACAGACAACAAGAGACTCAGGGGTTGTGTCCACAGGTAGGCTTTTATCTTACTGCTTTTCAATATAGTAAAATGTACTCTAAAAGCTAATCTATGGTGTGGTCATGTACGAATTTATTTACAAAACTGTGGTTTTGTGAAATGTGGTTCATCAGGTTGAAGTAACACTTTTTTTTCCAGACAAACCTCTGCATCTTAATTTTCTACAAGACATGGGCCATGTACTCCTCAATATTCTGATAGTTTTGCATTGTGTTGTTCGCGTCACCTGACCATCCACTCTCGCCCCCTCTAGTTTGTGTGTACGTGAATAAACATGGAAATTCAGGGCCGCACCTGGACCGTAAGCTGTTGTTGCAGCTGCCTGATCATTTCGGGCCGGGCCCAGTGAACACGGTTCTCCAGCACTCGGTCCAAGCCTGCGTGGACTGTGCATTTCAGCCCAAAGATCTGTTCAGCTTCCTGCAGTCTCAGTCTGATGGTGGAGAAATAATCCGAGGTTAGTTTGGATCTGCTTCAGAGTTTGTGTGATCTGCATTTCATTTAAGGTTGATTCTTTGATTAGGAGAACTTGTCTGCCATTTCTTCTTTTATTTAGAATAAATACATTTAATTTTTAGAAATCTGGAGTTCATTTATTGCTAGCTAGCTCTAGGGTTTAGGTTTAGTCTAACATTTTACTCTGAAAACTGAAATATCACAATATAAAATATCCACATCATCACACATTATATAACTGAAATCTACTTGACATGGCCATGACATGTGATGCTTGTTTTAACAAAGATGAAACATAGTTTGAAGGGAGGGAGTCAAAAGTGCCCCAACTGGAAGAAACATCCACAATCTAAAATGTTTTGAGAGCTGAATGGCATATTGATGTAAGACTTAAGTTCTATTTGAATTAGTATAGTTGTGTTATTTTAAGGCTGTCAACATGTGCTTGCTTTACAATAAAGAAAAGGCATGGGTGTGTGACTGACCTGAAAAGTGTGTGTGTGTGCGTGCGTGCGTGTGTGCGTTTTTGTGACATATCAGGACACAAATGTGTATAATGACATGGGTATAACATAGGTATTACAAAAAGAGGTGACTTATGAGGACATTACCCCATGTCCCCACTTTTCAAAAGGCTTATAAATCATACAGAATGAATTTTTGTGAGAAAGTAAAAGTGTGCAGAGTTCCCTGTGATGGTTACGTTTAGGGGTAGGGGTAGTGTAGGGGGATAGAAAATACAGTTTGTACAGTATAAAAACCATTACGCCTATGGAATGTCCCCACAATTCACAAAAACGAACGTGTGTGTGTGTGTGTGTGTGTGTGTGACTGACCTGAAAAGTGTGTGTTTGTGTGTGTGCAGCTGATGTCATCAGACTGCAAGTAATAAGAGATGACATCTGTGTGTAACCTGGTTTGGATCATTTGATTGGGATGTCCCTAGGGGAAGTGTGCGTATGTGTATGCGTGTCTATATTTGTGTGTATGCAGGGGGTGGGGCCCACGCTAGGTCTGTAGAGCCATCTGCTGCAACGCCATGGCCCCTTAATCGGCACCCATTTAGCCAGATAACCCCCCACCCCTCACACACACCCAAACAATTTATAAATGCTGTTTAGAAAATATAAGCATTTGGAGGGTTGGGACTAGATTTGTTTTTTATGGCACAAGTAATATTTATGAGAAGCATACTAAATTATACATTGCATTCTGTGTGACATGTTTAAGAGTAATAGTGTTTTTAATTTTGCACCAAATTTACTTTCATTCAGTTCGCTCTGAAGGAGGAATCCACTACGTCAAGCTCCCAACTGCCTCCAGTGCATCGTTTGTTCTGCGCTTTTTAGAAACTCTGTGTCACCATCTGCATTGTGATAACCTGTTCAGCAGCCAGCCGTTCAGTCCACTAACCACTAACACACACACCCCGTATGAAAGGAGCAAATCAGGTATGTTTGCAATGTTTGTGTCGGTGTTGTTACAGTAATTTAAAACATGCTTACAGAATGTGTCAGAAACCAAACGCCCATTACCATAAGTGAATTTCAGCTCTGGAGGCTTCCTCAGCACTTCTACACACAGTGATACGAACAGTAACAATGGCGTCGGTTTTACCGTATCAATTCCAGAGCGAGTCCTCATCCTTTGGAAGTGCATGCAAAGTGGATTCTCAATGTCTCGACAACATGAACCAAACTCTTCCAGGCCTGAGGGCGGGTCAGTATAGACGTTGATTCGGTGCATACAGTCAGACAACGAATACAGTCAGTCACAGGCGATCCACACTCCAGTCCAGAAGGGGGCGCGTACAGTAATGCAATGCTGTTTGCTAACCGCCACAGCAGGCGCAGAAGAAGAACAATCAATGCATAGAAATGTTTACGCGTAATCTCTCAACCACAGAAAGACATCATTAAAACAGCTTCAGAATAATATCTCCCGTAGCATTACATTTACCACAGGCAAGTCATTTAGTGTCTACAGCATGTTAGTTCACTGGACAAATTAACTCTAAAGGGGAGCATTTCACTAAATATATGCACTACATTAGCTTATATATTCGTTATATTTAATTTACCTATTAGTAATATCTTAATTATTTAATGTTTAAATAAATTTGTCATGAACAAGTTATGACAGTAACTGTGCAAATGATTATATTTCAAAAATGAATTGGATTAATTTTATAATTATATTTAAAAGTTAATGCAAAACCTGCCTTATGTGCAATTTACATGTTGTTTTTTATTTGAGTGTTGATTATTATATCTAAAAATAAATGGCAACTGAATTTAATAGTTTGGGCTCTGTTGTTAATTGTAACCTTTACTATTATAAAGAGACAACTTTATTTGTCATGCACTTTGATCTTTAAAATTTGCACTCACAAACATCTATATTACACACTACATGAAAGGTAATATTCGAAAAAGCATAATTGGGGATTATTTATTTATTTACTGAGTCATTTTACTAAATCTAGCTTGTGATTTTTAAATCCTGTGGTCTTTCAGAAGTGATCTATATCTGCACTTTTCCTCTGTTGCAGTGAAAGAGGAGACATCAGAAGCTTTGTCTGTAGCGCGAGGTACCAGACGTTTCAACCGAGATTCAGCAGCCTACACCACTGCCCTGTCACCGAAACTACAGAGAACAGAAGCTCTGCCCTCAGACGGTACGATCCGTTCAGCTGTTCTGAGTGTTTTTGCTTGTTCGTATCTGTGAGTGAATGATGCCGATTGAGTGTTTATGCCACACTAGCTGCAGCAGGTCTTGGCCAATTCTGATTGGGCAAACTTAACCCCGTCCTCCGTTCTCTTTTTCTTTTGGTGGAGTTAGACGCCTCTGTTCATCTTATTAACCGCACAAAATAAAACTATTAATAATGCAGACAGACTCCTAATTAAATCGTCTATATTGTAACTAATTAATTGTCTGATTTTAATTGGGTGAAAATATCCTGCCAGTTTGGGTTATTTTTTACTGCTGTGGGTGATTTATAATTTGCCAGGCGTGGGTGTTGTGTGTTCAGCTCTCATTAAATGTCTCGTAGATAAAGCTCTTGGACACAAATTGAAGATGAAGGTAATTTTCCAGTGTTGTGTTAGTAGCTTTATAAAATTGCTAGAAGTGTTCACACAATAATAATAATAAACTCTGAGACTTGTTACTACTTGTTGCATCAAATTTCTATTCATGCAGAACACAGGAATCCTGTACTACATTTATTTTGGTGTGATTTTGTGTTCGTTAAATACTGTAGGTGTGTGTAGACTTGTAGTCTTGAGTGTATAAGTAAAACCTTCAATAACCCTGTAATTGTTTATAAACTTCCAGAAGTGTGGACACAACTAGTCATTCTTGATTATGACCATTTTCCACATTTTAAAGTCTATGAAAATGTGAATATATCACCAAAAATGTGACCAACTATCTTATATTTCAGCTTTATAAAAGCAGTGACAAGTAGCCACAGCTTCATTAAGTACATCCTTTTTAAATGGTATAGTCATCCATTCAATTATGTAAAATTTGTCATGAAATTCATATGTAGGCGCAATATTTCTCAAAACTAATTTTATACATTTAGGTGTAGATATTCATAGATCATTTTACATTGTTACAACAAGTTTCTATTTTAAATAAATGCAGTTCTTTTGAACTTTCTATTCATCAGAGAATCCTGAATAAAATGTTTCACAGTTTGACTTTTCAATATTTGATAATAAATATAAATGATTTTTGAGCACCCAGTTAGCATATTAGAATGATTTCTGAAGGATCATGTGACACTGAAGACTCAATTCAATTTTGCCATCACAGAAATAAATTGCATTTTAAAATACATTAAAATATAAAACCAGTTATTTTAAAATGGTAATAATATTTCACAATATTTAAACTGTTTGATCAAATAAATGCAGCCATGGTGACCATAACAGTGTTCTTTTAATAAAGAAAAAAAAAATGAACGACCTTAAATTTTTGAATGGAAGTGTATACATGTATGTATTTCAAATCATATATTGCCAAATAATGACCTTCATGACCTTAGGTATTAAAACATTTCACTTCGCTCTTCTTCATGACAGAAACCATTGCCCATGCTGAAAATGGTGCCACCACGGAACAGCAGTTCTCAGAAGAGTCAATGGACTCTGCCTCCAATCCTGTCGCCCCCCGGCCCCCCGCACT
>RJVU01075544.1:3292296-3310590 GCA_003731715.1 Anabarilius grahami | reverse complement strand
TCTGAGCTGGGGCCTGCACGCACACACAGACGAGTGGAAGGTAGGCTATGTAAGAACGCTTTGTTTAAACACCTTCTCACACACACACTATTAATAACATGTAAGATTGCTTGTAAATGACCAGACTTGTTTATATTTATTTATTTTAAATATCCCTAGTGCACTCAGATTTATAGGTAACACCTTGCACTCTTTCATAAAATAATATATATATATTTATATGTATGTATGTGTGTGTGTGTATATACTGTATATAAACATTTATTTAATTCTAAACAGATCATTATGCACAGTTAGAATTGTCATGAAACTTTGATCTGCTGATTTGTATATAAGCATTGATTTTGATGATTTATTAATGATAGTTATATAGTTGTCTAGACTTGTTTAACTATTTAATTTAAATAGACTTAGTGCACTCAGATCTATAGCTAACAATAATAACTCATTCATAATATTATCAGTCAGAATGAAACAGAAGTTGTGGTAGTCTTTCATTCCCTATTGTGACGTATGTGAGTGAAACGACTTCACGAACATGGAAAAATGTAGGGCGGGACTTGGTTTTGTCCATTGGGAATTGATTGGATGGTTATGGTTTACGATTGCTGCAATCTCATATTGATAGCTTGCTATTGTTGTGATCTCGTGATTGACATGTGATTGACAGTCTGTCCCGCCCTCATGCCAGTAAACATCATCAGAGAAGGGATGTCGCTGCAAGAGGGAAGTTATTTTAAATAAAGATTACAAGGGCACATGATCTTTTTTTTTATTTTTATAAATAATGTGCAGATAAATCGTTTATAATATAATATAATACCACAATTTTCCATTAAAAAAAAACAAATTTTAAATTATGATTTTATGGTGATATTTATATAATGCTTAATAGATATTTTTTTCATGCAGTTATAAATGTCATGAAACTTTAAATTACTGATCTGTATATAAGCTTACATGTTTTTGATGATTTATTAATGATAAATTTGAGTTACTAATTTATTGAATCATTGAAAGTCTTTTAGGAGTTTTGAGCTTTTTTGTGTGTCTGTGCTTGTTGGCATTACTCTTGTGTTTGAGCCCTAAAAGCAGAGCAGTTTCATTGTTCAACTCCCTTAGAATGCTTTCAGTCTGGCAGCTTGGCTTACGCGATCACCGTTGCTCTTCGGAGACTTGGATCTATTTCTATCGTGGGATAAACACCCATATCAGTTCCGCACAGAGTGCTTGTGTGAGGACCAGATGTATTTTCTCTAATCAAATGTCAAATGGCACAATAGGCTTTGATATGGATTAAAGCCTGTTAACGGCTCAGGGGGCCATATTTATTTAAATAGCATCTCAGAGTAGGAGTGACATTTGGGGTTCAGTTTTATTTTCCATATTAAAGCAAATGAGAGGACCGTCAAGGAGGCACTGATTCTAGACCAGCACTCCCATTCAGGGGAGCATAATGTTCAGTTTCCCCCCAAAAAATTATCATTAGTCTTTTTTTTTTTAACCTCTAGCATGGAATATTTTCGGTTGTGGGCTATATTTGAAGCTAACATACTATTCTTATAGCAGAAACAATATGTGAATAATATTGTCATAATGTAAATTTTTTTGTCATAAACATCATTTCATGCGTTCTCTAATCATTAGTTCATAATTCAGGTATTAATCAATTATTATTCGGGTACCCTTGTTATTGAGTGTTACCTATTTTGTCATGCGAATGTATTTTGGTCCCCCTAGTGGCAATTATTATCATCCTATACTTTTTTTGTAGTTGGCATATTTATTACCCATAACTAGGATTGTTGGTGTGCTATTGTTTTGCCATCTTATGGATGTTTGTTAATCTTAATCTTAATTTGTGTGTTTGCTAGCTGCTAGCTCAACTACTGGTCCTGATCATCAAGCAGCAGAGAAGGATCCCTCCAGAACGTCCAAGAAGTGTCCGTCATCCTGGAGTATAGAGGAAGTGATGCAATTTGTGCGCGATGCCGATCCACAGGCGCTGGGCCCACACGCAGAGCTCTTCAGGAAACATGTGAGATGATTTTCTTGATTTCTTTTGTACTTTTTTTTTTTTTTTTTAAGACATGCTTGCATAGCTTTTTCAGAACAAGGTTTATGTGTTTTATATTATATAGTAGATATTCTAAAGGATTGATTGTTTTCCACAGGAGATTGATGGCAAGGCCTTGATGCTTTTACGGAGTGACATGATCATGAAGTACATGGGGCTGAAATTAGGTCCTGCTCTCAAACTTTGCCATCACATTGAGAGACTCAAACAGGTAAAATAGTGTCTGGAAACTTCTGAGCAAAAACACAGAGGATCCACTAGAGGGCAACGGAGGAAAACGCAGGTCCACTCAATTTCAGAGTTGACACCAGAGACTTCAGTCAAGATTCATGGATATTTATTACCCGTGACATGGATGGTCAAAGGTCTAACATACTGACCTATTTCACCTGTACTCATTCCCACTGGGAAAAAACTGACCAGCCAAATATTTTCTTTTTTTTTTGTGGCAAAAACAAATGCAAATATGAACATCACCAGATTGACTTTTCAAAGCTGCCTAACTTTGCATGGACTTTGTGTGCAACCATTGTGTACAAGGATGTTCACAATGGCTCTCGTCTAGAAACAAATTGTGTAAAAAAAAAAAAAAGTGTAAAACTGCAGCTACAGATCTCAGTACCTCAGTGATGATGCTCTGCGTTTACAGACAATGGTGGAGAAAGCTGAATCCCAAAGGATTTCACTGTGTTTGTGTTGTCTGTCCGGTACTGTCTACATGCACAGACAGCTTGACAAATGTTCACTTTCCACTGTATTTTACTCTGTTTACGTCTGTTGAGGATGTATTTGAATATGAAGGGTTTTGGTGCCGGTTAATCAAATTTAATTGTTCACCATTTGGCATTGTTTATTTAATTGGACTTATTTTCATTCTTTCTTTTTTTCTTTGACATTGCAATCCAAATACAGTCATATTTCAAAATGTACTTCTGTTTCATAAAGTAACAGGAAAAAAATAAATTATTTTTAAGTGATATAAACCAAAAATGGTTTTGTTATGGTTTATAAAAAGGCACCAATTTCACAAATTTTAAAAGCACAAACTTTTAGTTCTGAATTTGTCCTTACTATTGCTCTTTAACTCAAGATAATTACTCAGGACACTTGTACAATACATTTTCATTTATTCATATTTTGTTGTCATGATGTTCTTTCCCCTCTATAAAACTGACTATATTAAATGTCCACACCAGCACTTCAGGTGACCCCCATGAAGGCGGACATAATGTCACATGGTCCTGAAATTTAGAGGTTTATCTGCATGGAGAATGAGAATGATGTATGGAGCATGCAGCAATTCCAGAAATGTATGTGGTTTTGTTTATGTGTATCATACAAATGTGTATTTAGTTCAGTATTCTATCATTCAGTGCATTTTTTTTATTTTTATTATTATTATTTAATGGGTAGAAACTGTTGCTTTTTTTTTGAGCGCATCGTGTCTGTTTATGTAATTGATAACGGATTTTGTGACTTTGGGGGATGGAGCCTTTTTGTTATACACATTTATATACATACATTTTTAGCTCCTTTTTAGATACACTGTATTTACTTTGCTCTTATACTCAGGTTGAAATATTTTGTATTTACTTATTTGAACACTTTTCTACCATTTTGAATAAATAATTTGCATTTATAAAGTTGTCATTTTCACCGTATTTCCAGAAAGGCATTACCTCATTAACCCCTTAAGCCCTGAGGGTATTTTCAGAGTTTTTTTCTCTTTACTTTTTTGTGTGTCACTCAAAAAAAGAAAAAAAGACTCGTAACTCCAAAACTATAGCAAGGAGAGTCAAAAGGTTGGTATTGTTTTAAAGGAAACTTTTTTTTATTTTTTATTATTTTTTTTTTAGATAAAATAAAAATAAAACTTGGACATTCTTATGCTGAGAAATTGCAAATCTTTACATATCATTCTAATGTAAAATGGAATATGTCATGAAGGATATAAGGTAGCTGGATAATTCTTTTTTGGTGATGTTCCTCTACAGGTGCTGGTCATATAATTAGAATATCAACAAAAAGTTGATTTGTTTCACTAATTCCATTCAAAAAGTGAAACTTATATATTATATTCATTCATTACACACAGACTGATATATTTCAAATGTTTATTTATTTTAATTTTGATGATTATAACTGACAACTAAGGAAAATCCCAAATTCAGTATCTCAAAAAATTAGAATATTGTGAAAAGTTTCAATATTGAAGACACCTGGTGCCACACTCTAATCAGCTAATTAACTCAAAACACCTGCAAAGGCCTTTAAATGGCCTCTCAGTCTAGTTCTGTAGGCTACACAATCATGGGAAAGACTGCTGACTTGACAGTTGTCCAAAAGACGACCATTGACACCTTGCACAAGGAGGGCAAGACACAAAAGGTCATCGCAAAAGAGGCTGGCTGTTCACAGAGCTCTGTGTCCAAGCACATTAATAGAGAGGCGAAGGGAAGGAAAAGATGTGGTAGAAAAAAATTTACAAGCAATAGGGATAACCGCACCCTGGAGAGGATTGTGAAACAAAACCCATTCAAAAATGTGGGGGAGATTCACAAAGAGTGGACTGCAGCTGGAGTCAGTGCTTCAAGAACCACTACGCACAGACGTATGCAAGACATGGGTTTCAGCTGTCGCATTCCTTGTGTCAAGCCACTCTTGAACAACAGACAGTGTCAGAAGGGTCTCGCCTGGGCTAAAGACAAAAAGGAATGGACTGCTGCTGAGTGGTCCAAAGTTATGTTCTCTGATGAAAGTAAATTTTGCATTTCCTTTGGAAATCAGGGTCCCAGATAATCCACGTTGCTTGAGGTCCAGTGTAAAGTTTCCACAGTCAGTGATGGTTTGGGGTGCCATGTCATCTGCTGGTGTTGGTCCACTGTGTTTTCTGAGGTCCAAGGTCAACGCAGCTGTATTCCAGGAAGTTTTAGAGCACTTCATGCTTCCTGCTGCTGACCAACTTTATGGAGATGCAGATATCATTTTCCAACAGGACTTGGCACTTGCACACAGTGCCAAAGCTACCAGTACCTGGTTTAAGGACCATGGTATCCCTGTTCTTAATTGGCCAGCAAACTTGCCTGATCTTAACCCCATAGAAAATCTATAGGGTATTGTGAAGAGGAAGATGCGATATGCCAGACCCAACAATGCAGAAGCGCTGAAGGCCACTATCAGAGCAACCTGGGCTCTCATAATACCTGAGCAGTGCCACAGACTGATCGACTCCATGCCACGCCGCATTGCTGCAGTAATTCAGGCAAAAGGAGCCCCAACTAAGTATTGAGTGCTGAACATGCTCATACTTTTCATGTTCATACTTTTCAGTTGGCCAAGGTTTAAAAAAAATCCTTTCTTTGTATTGGTCTTAAGTAATATTCTAATTTTCTGAGATACGGAATTTGGGATTTTCCTTAGTTGTCAGTTATAATCATCAAAATTAAAAGAAATAAACATTTGAAATATATCAGTCTGTGTGTAATGAATGAATATAATATACAAGTTTCACTCTTTGAATGGAATTAGTGAAATAAATAAACTTTTTGATGATATTCTAATTATATGACCAGCACCTGTATATGTGAGCTTTATCTGGATCAGATTTTCTGGTGATTGCATGAAGAAATCAAAAGTTACAACATTTGGAACAAAGGTAGGCATTTAAAACAAAAAAAAGTTGTTTTCTGAGTGGCATGCACAAAAATAATGACTCAACTCCAAGTCTCTAGCAAGGAGAGTCAAAAGGTTGGTATCGTTTGAAAGAAAACTTTTTACATTTTAAAAAATTAAAAAAATGTGGACATGCTGGACCAATGCTGAGAAACTGCTGATAAATACAACAAAAAAAAATCTGCTCAAGGGAAATTTTACATATATTTCATGTTTGACATGCAATAACTCAGAAAGGAAGGACAATTCTTTTTTGATGATGTTTCTCTGTATGTGAGCTGTATCTGGATCAAATTTTATGGTGATCACATAAAGAAATAAAAAATTACAGCATTTGGAACCAAGATAGCCTTTTTGTTTTGCTATTGGCGCCTCCTGATGGGCATTTTTAAAATCGGGGCTCATTTCAATCGGGAGCATCCACTGTAAGTAATGATGTTTCCATTTTCTATAATCTATGCATGTTTCATGAAGTTATAAGCTAAAATGCCACGTGATAGCTAAATTTTTGTTTTAGTTAACATCTGTGAGTCTGTGGGGTTTTATGTGTCATCATTCCGTGAACAATATCTCGTGATTGGCTTATTGGATTATACCATTGGACTCATTTTAATCTGCTGTAAATAATGATGTCCAATTTCCACAATCGGAGCATGTTTCATGAAGTTATGAGCCAAAATGTGACATAAATGCTGCATCGGTTTATTATGTACAAAGGGGTCTTGTGGGGTTTCACGTTCAAAAACTCGCTCAAGTTTAGTCAAAGCCCAAAACAATTATGCTTGTTGTATTCTACTCCGTGAGACCTTTTAATTTAACATATAACACATGATTATCTGAGCTGTATGACGCTTTAAACACATTGGAGTACATAGTACAAAAAATATTTCATAAATTGTTTTGTTTTTTTAATTATTATTATTTTTCAGCAAATAACTCAGCAGTACTTAGGAGTTAAATCAAAGTGGCAACATTCATTGTAAAGTCCAGACTCTAAGCTTTCAAATGACACCTATTTTGTGATGATTAAGGCAGGAGTTTTGAAAAATATGATTATTAATTTTTTTGTCGCTAGGTGGCGCCCGCGGGAGGTTTCACACCGCACGCAGAGGCTGCGCGGCAGCGTAGCAGGAGCAGAGCAGAAGCAGCAGTGCCGCGATCGTTTCGGCGCTGGGTCTATTTTTGCTGCGCTGGTAACGCTCAATTAAAGTGAAAGAACACCTTTGATGGACAAAATAAATATGATTTCACACAACAAGTGCTCAAAATGCACAGAATAAGCATATCTAGTGTGTTTTAACAAGAATTGGAGTATGTCAGGAAAGAAAATTAATATTAAAAAATATTTGTAGAAGATTTACTTATTTAAACTTGTTTTTAATTATTCAGTTTGGGTTAAAGTATGGTGTATTATAAAAAACTAAAGTAAATTAGCCAGGAAATATGATATATAAACATTATTTTAGTTTTTTAGCATATATATCAGATTTTAATGCTCTATATTATAACTACAGTTTATTATAACATGGTTGCCTTGTCCAAAAAAAAAAAGGTTTTGAAATAGTCTGCAACACAAAAACTACTTCTGTATACCATGTGCTTATTTTCGTCTATTTTCTGGGCAGAAAAGACAGACTCTGTTTCTTATATGTTTTCCCATACTTTTTTTGTGACCCATCCCTTTTGAAATGTACACTACTCTGTAGTTCACTGCAAAGAGGGTGAGCTCTGGATGATCTACTAGAGCTGTCCTGTGGCCCAGTATCCTGGCTCCTGTCTGGTTTCATGGGTAAGTTTATCATGCAGTCCTGTGAGAAACCTCTTTGTTTGTCACAGAAAGGGGCAAGAGCGGTCTCTGTGGGCGACACGAAGACTTTGACTGTTTGAGTTGAGTGCACAATCCTGCCATTGTAGTCTTCATACTTTGAACCTGTAATGTTGTTTCCATTGCCTTCATGTATTGCTTCTTTGTATTGTGTGTTTTGTCCATTCATATCATCATGCCAACATCTACCATTTGAGCTTACCAAGGATAGATCCAGTGGTGAATTTGGTGAAGCAGATAACACATGTTCCCGCTTATTTTGGGTTGCTTTAAGTGAGAGGTCTAGCACTTCATCCTGAGACTCTGTTGGGGTGTGTGGAAATATGGGGTAGGCCATGCTACTGGTGCAGCAAGAGATTGTAGGTGAGGTCTGCATGCTTTTGTCAATCATATAACCAGTTCTGGAAGTTTTAATAAAAGCTTTTGAGTCTAAACTCTGATGGATTTGGATAGGGATTGGGATTGGTATGGGCAACGGCACTGGTAACGGGACCACAACTGGATATGGTACCAACAAGGTTGCTGGAGGGATCAGTGAGGTCATTCGTGTGCTAGTGGGCTGAACAGTTTCATGTGGCAAGAAGTTTGAAGTTAAAAGGATTGGCTGGTCTGGACCAGTGAATTGATTCTCTGACAAAGCATAATTGGTCAGAGAAGGTTGTAGATCTTGCAAACATGTGGCAGTTCCAGGGTTTTGAAACATTGGTAAGTCTGTGTTGTAAACCCAAGCTTCTGGTTGACTCAAAAGCAGGTTTTCAAGCAAAGCACTTGTCTGAATATTGGGAAATGGACAAGAGTTTGAGGAAGGTGGAAGTTGGGAGTTCAAATGCCGATCTAGGACCATGGCTCTAGTGCTTGAAGCAGGCACAATCAAGGGAGAAAACCTAACCTGGGGTGACAAACCCCCAGCTAACTGAAGGTGAACAGGCAGTACAACAAGCCTGTTTCCATGACAGATAGACTGCAGCAAAGATGTGGCCACTTCGAGAGCAAGATTCACTGAGTGTTCATCAGAAGGAATGAATTCAGGTGAGTTTTTTGTGGATTGTTCTTTGGAATTGACTTAGAATAGTCTGATCCATTGACATCTGGTATTTCTGTGTTGGTCTGATGTTTCTTTACCTCTTTTCTTTGAAGGTCCTCCATTGTAGACTCATAAGACCTGGAGTTTCCACTCAAAAAAGATGCCAAACTTCATAAAAGTCCTTGTGATTGAGCTCTATGTGTTTCTGGTAGGGAAAAAGAGGTATCATCAAAACAATGTTTTTGCATTCCGTGTCAATGGATGACTTAAACAAGAGACTTGCAAATATAAACAGTAGAATTATTAACAGATTCTGCTGTTGAATCTCAAGGACAACAAAGTAATTTGCTTCGTTGAGTGAAAAATGTTTCCAGGATATTGTCTCCGATATTAAGTCACCCCGAGGACAAGCAGGGCAGACAGTTAATCCATAATAAAAAGCAAATCCCTTTAGCACACACACAAAAAATAAAGAGTATAAACATTACACGCAGCCATCTTACTGGTGGTTTTTTTACATACAGACAAAAGAGTATATTATAACCTTGAGTTTGCGCATCAGGGAACAAATTTATTTTAAATATATAAAACAATCTCTCACAGAAGCAATCAAATGTTTCCTGTAAAAGCTTCCAAAGGATTTTGGTATAGTTCATCCAAAAGCAAAAATGTTGTCATTTAATCTTTTTAAGTGGT
The DNA here is from genome assembly GCA_003731715.1 of Anabarilius grahami. Lineage (NCBI taxonomy): Eukaryota > Metazoa > Chordata > Actinopteri > Cypriniformes > Xenocyprididae > Anabarilius > Anabarilius grahami. The sequence goes on along the minus strand of RJVU01075544.1, from coordinate 3,301,296 downwards.
TATTTACTGAGTTGAACTCAAGAACTGAGATGAGGATAACATGAGGGTGAGTAAATTATCATTTCTGTCTGAACTATCCCTTTAAAGGCAGCTCTGTGAATCACAGAAAGCTATTCTGAACCACAAGTTTTATAACAACAAATTCTGTGCAACTGCAAGCCTGATGCATGTTATGTTGTTTCAACTTCCCATTTTCCATTTGGTGGACTAGTATACAGTTTCCACACTGGAAAGAGGCACACGATCATTCCCCTCCTCGAATGGTGTCTCCAGCAGAGGAGGTTAAGCCCAGGGTAATAGTCCATATGTAACTGTTTAGTGGCTGAGGAGCCTGCGGTGCATTTGTCTACACAAATACATTCACACATATAAAATAGGAAACATCCCCAAATAATTTGGCCACTTTCCACTGCTGCATTAATGTAATACATAAATCAAGCTGATGATAGTTCAGATTGCATTAGACTTTCCTGCTAAATAAATATTTGATCTTGCTGCTGTATGGGATATTTTCTTGTAGGAATGGTCAGAAACCGCAGTTTGAACGCAGTGGTTTCGAGTGAAGATATAGTCGACGTAAATTCGGACAAGAGGGTCTGGCGATGTTCGTCCGACAGCTAGCAATCCCCGCCATATTGAGCTCGCCGGAATCTCCTTCAGCGAGGTCCGTTTTGGTTTCTTTTCTGCTTTGTTTACTCGATTTGGAGGTCATGTTAACGAAAGAGTATAAATTTCGTTCGCGTGGTCAGTTTGAAAATGAAATAAACGTAGAGTGGCTCAAACGAAACAATAAAAGTGGGAGATACGCAAACACATCTACTCCATCTGCCTTCTGGAAGTCGACCCCGTATGGGATATTTTCATTCTAGTCAAACTAGCCTATGGGAAGTTAACATGAAATACAATGAGATTGAGATACAATATTCAATCCAAAAATTAAACATAATGTTCTTTTGAAATCATTAAAAATTCATTTTATATTTTTTATAATTATTATTAATACTTAATATTATTAATAGCACCGCAACTGAATCTACAGTGTGAAAGAGACAGTCGGTAGAGAGGGGGTATTAACATCAAGTGACATGGCATCTGACGCAATGGCACATCCGGTGGCACTTCCGGTCTTCATTGGTCTTCATTGGCATGTGTCAGTGGATAATGGCATGTCGCGAAACACTGACACTGTCGCGGTCTCGCGGATCATGTCGCCGTATTTTGTGACGCCTGCATGAGTGACTGACTGATGAGTTGAGCAGCTATACTGATGTATTTGCTCAAAATCCTAAATAGATAGTATAACTCAGAAACATGTTTTTTTTATCCAATTAAACGTATTAAAGACGGTCAAGTGTGCAAGTGTGCTTCCTACCTAGTGTGCTTACTACTTAGTGTGCTTACTACCTAGTGTGCTTACTACTTAGTGTGCTTACTACCTAGTGTGCAAGTGTGCTTACTACCTAGTTTGCTTACTACCTAGTGTGCAAGTGTGCTTACTATCTAGTTTGCTTACTACCTAGTGTGCAAGTGTGCTTACTACCTAGTGTGCTTACTACCTAGTTTTTATACTATACTATTTTCTACAGCTATACTGATGTATTTGCTCAAAATCCTAAATAAATAGTAGAACTTAGAGACATGTTTTTTTAATCCAATTAAACATATTGAAGTCGGTCAAGTGTGCTTACTACCTAGTGTGCAAGTGTGCTTCCTACCTAGTGTGCTTACAACCTAGTGTGCTTACAACCTGTGTGCTTAACACCTAGAGTGCTTACTACCTAGTGTGCAAGTGTGCTTCCTACCTAGTGTGCTTACAACCTGTGTGCTTAACACCTAGTGTGCTTACAACCTAGTGTGCTTACTACCTAGTGTGCTTACTACCTAGTATGCTTACTACCTAGTGTGCAAGTGTGCTTACTACCTAGTGTGCCTACTACGTAGTGTGCAAGTGTGCTTACTACCTAGTGTGCTTACTACCTAGTGTGCTTACTACCTAGTGTGCAAGTGTGCTTACAACCTAGTGTGCTTACTACCTAGTGTGCAAGTATGCTTACTACCTAGTGTGCTTACTACTTAGTGTGCTTCCTACCTAGTGTGCTTACTACCTAGTGTGCTTACTAAGTGTGCTTACTACCTAGTTTGCTTACTACCTAGTGTGCTTACAACCTAGTGTGCAAGTGTGCTTCCTACCTAGTGTGCTTCCTACCTAGTCTGCTTACTACCTAGTGTGCAAGTGTGCTTGCAACCTAGTGTGCTTACTACCTAGTGTGCTTACTACCTAGTGTGCAAGTGTGCTTACTACCTAGTGTGCTTACTACCTAAATGTGTCAGTGGATAGTGGCATGTGCCACTGACATTGTCGCGAAACACTGACACTGTCGCGGTCTCGCGGACCATGTCGCCGTATTTTGTGACGCCTGCAGGAGTGACTGACTGATGAGTTGAGCAGCTATACTGATGTATTTGCTCAAAATCCTAAATAAATAGTATAACTCAGAAACATGTATTTTTTATCCAATTAAATGTATCAAAGTCGGTCAAGTGTGCTTCCTACCTAGTGTGCTTACAACCTAGTGTGCAAGTGTGCTTCCTACCTAGTGTGCTTACTACCTAGTGTGCAAGTGTGCTTCCTACCTAGTGTACTTACTACTTAGTGTGCTTACTACCTAGTTTGCTTACTACCTAGTGTGCAAGTGTGCTTACTACCTAGTGTGCTTACTACCTAGTTTTTATACTATACTATTATCTACAGCTATACTGATGTATTTGCTCATAATAATAAATAAACAGTATAACTTAGAGAAGTTTTTTTTAACCAATTAAACGTATTAAAGTCGGTCAAGTGTGCTTATTACTCACTAGGTTGTAAGCAAACTAGGTAGTAAGCACAATAAGTAGTAAGCACAATAAGTAGTAAGCACACTAGGTAGTAAGTAAACTAGGTAGTAAGCACACTAAGTAGTAAGCACACTAGGTAGTAAGCACACTTAGTAAGTACACTAAGTAGTAAGCACACTAGGTAGTAAGCGCACTAAGTAGTAAGCACACTAGATAGGAAGCACACTTGCACACTAGGTAGTAAGCACACTTGACCGACTTTAATACGTTTAATTGGATTAAAAAAAATGTCTCTAAGTTATACTATTTATTTAGGATTTTGAGCAAATACATCAGTATAGCTGCTCAACTCATCAGTCGGTCACTCCTGCAGGTGTCACAAAATACGTAGTAAGCACACTTGCACACTAGGTAGTAAGCAAACTAGGTAGTAAGCACACTAAGTAGTAAGCACACTAGGTAGTAAGCACACTAGGTAGTAAGCACACTTGCACACTAGGTAGTAAGCACACTAGGACACTAGGTAGTAAGCACACTAAGTAGTAAGCACACTCGCACACTAGGTAGTAAGCAAACTAGATAGTAAGCACACTAAGTAGTAAGCACACTAGGTAGGAAGCACACTTGCACACTAGGTAGTAAGCACACTAGGTAGTAAGCACACTAGGTAGTAAGCACACTAGGTAGTAAGCACACTAGGTATTAATCACACTAAGTAGTAAGCAAACTTGCACACTAGGTATTAATCACACTAAGTAGTAAGCAAACTAGGTAGTAAGCACACTAGGTAGGAAGCACACTAAGTATTAAGCACACTGGGTAGTAAGCACACTAAGTAGTAAGCATACTAGGTAGTAAGCAAACTAGGTAGTAAGCACACTAGGTAGTAAGCACACTTGCACACTAGGTAGTAAGCAAACTAGGTAGTAAGCACATTAGGTAGTAAGCATACTAGGTAGTAAGCACACTAGGTAGTAAGTTTAATTGGATAAAAAAAACGTCTCTAAGTTATACTATTTATTTAGGATTATGAGCAAATACATCAGTATAGCTGTAGATAATAGTATAGTATAAAAACTAGGTAGTAAGCAAAATATGGCGACATGGTCCGCGAGACCGCGACAGTGTCAGTGTTTCGCGACAATGTCAGTGGCACACGCCACTATCCACTGACACATGCCAATGAAAACCGGATGTGCCACTGCGTCAGATGCCATGTCACTTTATGTTAATACTGCTGCTGGATTTTTGTGAATCAAAAGTATACAGCACAAAGTCCGATTCCTGAACGAATGATTGTTAACAAAATTTTGTTTAGTGAATCACTTTTGAATAAACTCTGTTTAAATGCTATTCTTCAGAAATTTGCAAGTGAATAAAATAATGTTATGAAATTGTCATCCATCTCTATTTGTGCAAACCTTTGGAAAATAAACACCATTAAAATGCTTGCCAAGAACTCTAAATAAACAAATTGGGATCTTGAGCAGGAAAATTACAATGTCATTCACTGGCTCTGGCAATGGTTAAACTGTAGACCGAGACAGAACCTTATAAATGCCAAAACCATAAAAGAAAAAAACACAAAAATTAAAAATGTTCTATACAATAAGAGTAATACAATCCAATTTAGTTAATTCTTTCATACATTCATAGGAATTAATGTGTGTGGGTCTCTATAGCTTAACATCGGGGAGAATTTATTGATGTTTTGGGAAACATTTTAGCATCTCTTTCAAAAGCATTTAGAATAGTTCTGGGCAGTTAATATGTTTTGGGAAATGTAATCCACATAAGCGCTTGGTTAGCAATAATATAAATGAATAATATTGAGCAGATGTTAGAGCTGCTTTGGGTTAAATCGCAAAGAACAAATCTGCAAGATGAGAGGAGACAGTTCTTTCAAACTATCATGAAAAGTCTGTGCTTTGACAATTCTTTAATCTTTAATTTAATTTCAATCAACCAATCAGATTTGAGGGACAAGTTTACAGTTTATGTCAGGTTTAGGTTTAGGGTTAGGTGCTTCTACATTGGTGTTATTCACCTATCATTTCTCTCTGATTTTAGGGAGAAGTTATGGGTAGGGATAGGACTACATTTTCAGACAGGACTGTTGTTCCAGGATCAACAAAATATGTTCATCCAAGAACATGTCTTGCTTGGCAAAAATACAAGTACTGAATGCTAGAGATGAAACCCTTTGAAATTGACTTAAAATTCTTGCAAACTGAGACACATTTCAGTGAAACTATCAAGTTTGTAAGGCAAGTTAAAGAGATAAAGTTAAATAAATGTAATATGTCTTTAAAAATGCTCTTTAAATCGAATTTACAATAATCTGTTAATTGTGAACAGAAACACTCTTACCTTTTACAGAAGTTGGAAGTTCAGGTACTGTTTTAATCAATCCTATTGATGTTGTCAAATTAATTTAGTATAGCATATCTCAGTCACTGGATAAACAGCAGTCTTGCAGAAGAGTTGGCTCAGTCTGTCTGATAGCTGCAGATCTGTGAGAAAGCACCCTGCTGTAGTGAATTAACTTTAGGACGGCCCATTCTGTGCTGCTATATCATCTGAATGAACGCTTAGAAGAAGGTTTTGTCCACATTACTTGACTACCATTTCAAGTGACAGAATATACAAACTGAACATGTACCAATTTAATTCTACACTGCAGTTTTAAACCGGGCTTTTTGAAGTTTCTTTTATTAAATTGGGGAGTGTCACTGGAACAAAGAGTTTGTCAAAAGTGATGGTGGTCTGTTGCCTCATGTCATCTCTGGTCTCCTGCCTCTGAAAAACCCATTGTCCCACATTCAGCCTCAAAGACTGCCATGACCTTCAACAATGCTGTGCGCTAACCTCAGGGACCAGAGGGTCCACCTCTGACTAACACCCTCCAGCCATATCTTGTCCGGCGCTTAATCACTTATCAATGGCTCTTGTCTAATCTCCTATAGAAAGTTTAAAAAGCCTCATGGATCATGAGGGCTTTGTTCACTTTGTCTCAGTGACATCTCACTCACATATGAATACTCAGTTGTTAAGTTTAAAATTTTTTTTTTTTTTTAATAATGTTATAACTGAAATTGACTGTGTGAACTAGCCTTAGTGTGTTCTTATGTTTGGATCTCATTACCGTTAGGCTATGTTCACACTGTCAGTCCAAATTCGATTATTTGTGTGTCCGATTGGAATCTGATCTAAAATGATTGACTTGAATTATTGTCCACATTGTGTATCGCAACTGTGTATATGCCAAATACAACGACAACAACAACCGCAACATGAAGGGCTTTGCAATACAGATGTTGTCTTATTTACATTACAACATGACAATTGTTTCCATCCACCTATTTTTATGCGCATTTTGGGATGTTGCATAAAAAACGCTGGATGGAATCTTCAAGATGCACATACCCACGTAGAAGGCGACGTTCTCTGGACTTTGCGCAACATTCCCTAAAAGTTCTCTAAAGGTGACGAAGATTCCGAACCTTTACAGAACATTCGGGATGTTCCTAAAACGTCCTCTTTTGGTAATGAAAGTGCTGCAGAGAACGTAATTAAATGACCAACAGAGGGCCGTGTGGGAATGTTCTGTTAATGTCCCAAATATCCTCTTTGTAATGTTTTTATGTGACCATACAATTAACCAAAATGGAACGTCCCCCTAAAGTCATATAAGGAACCTTAAACTGCAGCACTTTAATTACTAAAAGAGGACATTTTAGGAACGTCCCTAATGTTCTGTAAAGGTTCTGAATTTTCGTTGCAAAGTCATGAGAACGTCGCCTTCTATGAGGGTGTTTTATTGAAAATAATAAAGTTTGAAGTCACCGTTATGGAGGTGAGTGTTTGTTTTAGATGAGCTCTTGATTCTTGACATTTTAACATTAGATTTTTTCTGGCTGCTTTAATTGTGTTTCCAAAACACACTTGTTACAGCAAAAACGCAAGAGAAATTCTGATCAGATGAATTTGGTTATTTAGTGAGGGTAATCAATGTCTTGATTCACTCAGCCTCTCCAGAGTCTAAACTTTTAAGTGTTACCAGTTAGTTTTTTTTTTTTATGAGTTTTAAAAAAAAAATTATTATACAGACAGTTTTGAGCAGTGTCTTTTAGACTCACACAGACATCATGAATCAGCGTATGAACCTCAACAATGGTGACAATAAACAAAAATCTTTTTTGTGACTTTAGTAGCTTGTTTTGTGATGTTCAGAGTTCATCTGTTTATCTGAAAATGTTGTCACCATTGTTGAAGTTCATACACAGAATCTTGATGTCTGTGTGAGTCTTGGCTGAATAACTTCTGCTCAATAATAAAAACTTTCAAAATATCAAAGCAGGACAAAACAGGATTTTATACATTAAATAGGATTACACCAACATGAAAGGAATACAATATTTAGAGATCACTGAATAAGGCCACTGTATGGTTATGACACCATCAACAATGAGCAACTAAATTCCTTTGACAAGATTTATTTTTCTCACAATTTTTATGTAACAAATGTGCTTTAGAAACACAGTTACAACAATTGACCCTTGTCAAGGGTCAGGAGCCCAACTAAAACAAGTGCTTACCTCCATTACGGTGACTTTAAACTTTCTTATTATAATTAAACATCAACACCTCATTAAGATGTTTTGAATAAAAGAAATAAAGTCAGAGTGGTTTGTAATAAGGGAAGATGCAGAGATCGAGAGAGATCTGTGTGTTTAATGTTCTGTTTCTGTTATCTGAGGTTTGTGAGGTTTCCATTGCTGGAGAGTAGAGCCTGTGTTTTAGTCAATGATGAGCCAGAAACACTGATGTTTTGCAGCATGTTGCTTTATTTAAATATTTATTTTATTTGATACAGTACTTAGGTTAGCTCATGCATGTGCTGTTGTCAGCTAATGACTTACTGCAAGTGATTTGCATTTTAAAGGAAAGGTTTCATAATAGTAATCCAGGAAACACCTGTAAAGAGCTTTTTTTTTTTTTTTTTGTAAGACATTTAAGAAAAATTTGTTTTTGTTTGAACAGCCACTTTTGTTAGTCAATTTAGCTAAAATTTTCAATTACATTTTTTGACAAGGTCCTGATTGTTCCCTGAAGGTCCGTCAAATAACATCCCCCAACCCTTAAAAGAACTCCACATCGTGACCGTCTCTGAACGTTACTAGGCAACGTCCTTAACACCAGTGGGGACATTCTGAGAATGTTCTGAGAACGTAAAATTTCTAGCGGGGTAGTCCGTTTTGTTCTGTTTTGAGATTTCAATGACAGTCGGTTTTATTTGTTTACTAGATTTCAATGATGTCATTTTTATTCGGTTATGAGATTTCAGTGATGGCCACTTTTGTTCCATTAGGACATTTCGATAATGGTCGGTTTTGTTCCGTTATGAGATTTCAATGACAGGTGGTTTTATTCGTTGACCAGATTTCAATAACGTCTGTTTAATTCGGTCATGAGATTTCAGTGACGGTCACTAACAATTGTTTCGGTTACGAGATCTCAGTGATGGTCAGTTTTGTTCCTTTACGAGATTTTAATGACCGTCGATTTTGTTCCTTTACGAGATTTAAATAATGGCCCTTTTTTCATTACAAAATCTCAATGCCACTTGGTTTTGTTTCTAACGAGATTTTAATGACGGGCAGCTTTGTTTCTTAAAATTGTAATGACAGTTGGTTTTGTTCTGTTATGAAATTTCAAAGACGGTCGGTTTTGGTCCTTGGTTCTTTTATGGGATTTCAAAGGCATTCAGTTTTGTTCCGTTACGAGATTTTAATGACTTTCGGTTTTATTTGGTTATGAGATTATAATGATGGTCGTTTTTGTTCAGTTGCGAGATCTCAATGACGGTCGGTTTTCAGTGTCAGTCAGTTTTGTTTTGTTGTGAGACTTCAATAACGGTCGGTTTTGCTGGGTTAGACCTGGGACACCATTAGATTTCAATGACGGTCGGTTTTGTTTTGTTGTGAGCTTTTAATGAGAGTCTGTTTTGTTCGGTTTTAAGATTTCATTTTGACAGTTGGTTTTATTCTTTTACGAGATCTCAATGATAGCTGTTTTATTAGTGTATTATTATTATTATTATTATTATTAATCTATTTTTTTTTATTTGATTATTTTTAAATTAATAATTTGAATTTGAAT
>RJVU01075544.1:3260769-3292281 GCA_003731715.1 Anabarilius grahami | reverse complement strand
TGAATAAGTTAATAATTTTATTTAGTAAGGATGTGTTAAACTGATAACAAGTAATAGTAAATGATTATAGGCTATTGTTAGAAAAGATTTCTATTTTTAATAAATTCTGTTCTTTTTAACTTTTTATTCATCAAGGAATCCTGAAAAAAGTATCACAGGTTCCAAAAAATATTAAGCAGCACAACTGTTTCCAATACTTATAATAAAGCAGCATATTAGAATGATTTCTGAGGGGTCATGTGATACTGAAGACTGGAGTAATGGCTGAATAAAATTCAGCTTTGCATCACAGAAATAAATAATATTTTAAAGTATATTAAAATAGAAAACCATTATTTAAAATTCTAATAATATTTCACAATATTAGAGTTTTTCTGTATTTTTGATTAAATAAATGCAGGTTTGATGAGCATATGAGACTTCTTTCAAAAACATTAAAAATAGTAATGGAAAAAAAAAATAGAGTGCTTCCATGTTGTAAGACAGTCTATTATGTGAAACTAACTAACTAACTAAAATAAATCGGAAGTCTCGCACATTCAAAGAAAACTTATTTCCATGTTGAAAAATAAGGTGGATAGACTAAACGTGATACTCATGTGCATGCCATCACCGTTTTCACAGATTTCACAGAAGTTTTTGTGGTTTAAACGAAGATGATAACGGCATTGTTTTCACAAACTTCTACTTTGAAACCCGTTTTCAGGCCAAAAAAATCCCGCTGTCATTTAAAAAAATTGCCAAAACGCATAAAAAGTATTCTGTTGTTGGATGAAAACGGTGTCGGTGTAAACAGCCGCTTAGAGTCAAACTTCACAACTAAAGCAAACACTGATCACAATGATGGTGACGTCAAACTAAAGCTTTTCAACAGAACATCATGATCTAAACCTCTGTTAATTCTCAATAAGAACTATTGTAGATATTTGACAGAAATACAGTCAATCTGGTTAGTAATTAATGTCTTCTTTTATCTTCAGTTGATTTCATCTAAGGCTGTGGCTGAAGTCAGTTGTAACATCTTCAATCGTTAGTTCCATTAATGGTAAATGTTTGGCACCCTGTACTGCCATGGAATTCACAGTTTTTCCCTTTTTTTTTTTGGAAAATATTTGAAAAATATTCTCACTGGAGTGGCCTAAGCAGCTATGATTGACAGGTTGATGAACATGCACAACCCAACTTCAGTTAAATTTGTTAAAATTTTGTGATCATGTTTTGATTTACAGTTATCTAAAGAAAGCTTTCTGAGAGAATCTCTTTATTTGTTGTACAAGTGTCTGTTGTTGAGTGCATAATAGTGTTTGACAAGCTGCAGTATCTGTCAGTGTATCCCCAGATAGCAACTTTGTGCAGGCCCATGTGGCGTGGAATGATGGCACTTGGGCAGACTGTCCAGTTTGCCAGATCTGGACCACTAGCAGACCATAGCAATGCCAAATGTCAGCCAAGAGCAAAGAAATAAACCAGAACTGGAACTTATCTGAGCCACAAAATCTTTATATATTATTTATAGAATCATCTTAGCATTAACAAGCCTGTTAACAAGCAGAATCACTGAAAGAAAAGAAGAAAACAGAAAAAAGAGACAAACAAACACAAGAGCTACAACTGACTTCTGGCCACAGCCTTTGATGAAAAGAACTGAAGTTAAACCTCTCAAGATCTGATCAAACAACAAATTTTTACAAACCACTTACTATTTCTGTTAGAAATGTCCAGAAGTTCTTATTGAGAATTTACAGGGGTTTAAATGTAACACTTTTTTAAAGTCACCATAATGGTGATTAGTGTTTCAATTAGCTGGGCTCTTAACTCTTATAATACGTTTGTTTATCAAACACATTTACAGCAGCAAAGAACGACAAAGTGAGATCAGATGATGATAGTTAGCTATTGATGGTTTTATAGGCCAAGCATCATGAAACAATGACTGATGTCATTTGTGTCTAATAATAATTGTGTTGTGCAGTTAATATATTGACATTACAAACCCGGTGTACCTGCAACATAAGATCACACAAAGACATCAAGAATCAGCACATGAATCTCAACAATGGTGACAATCAAAAGTGTCATGCCGCAACGCATGCTGGGAACAATAGTACAAAACTCCCAGCATACAATCACAGCATGAATAAATTACGCAGCTGAATTGTCCTATTATTTTCTTTAATTCTAACTATTTGCATAACTATTTATATGGTTTTTGTTCTCTTTTAGTAGCTTTTTGTGATGTCCAGGGTTTTGCTTTTATTTTGTTGTCACCATTGTTGAGATTCATACGTCGATTGCTCATATCTATGTTTGTCATTGTAGTTATTTTCTAAATGACTTCTGCAATACAGTGTAATCTGTTGCAGTAAAACAGGGTTTGTAATTTAAATGTATTAAAGGCACAACGCAATTATTATATTCATATGAAGTTAGAGCTAAACTCTGCAGGACAGTGGCCCTCCAGGACCGAGTTTGGACACCCCTGGTTTAGACTATGGACAGCGCTGGCACCGCATGGTGAAGCTCCAAGTTGAGAGGGACCAGGATGAGTTGTTTTCTAACAGCATGCGTTCCCTTTAATGTATGAGCCGAATAACAAGCGATTTATTCAGTTCACAAAAAAATGGCCTCCTCTTGTGGGGTGTTCCGGAATTTCAAAAATGCCTTCTTAGTCCACAAAACAAAGTCTAACTAAAGACTTGAAAGAAACATAAAAATAAAAAACCTTGTAGGAATGTCGACGGCAATTACATTGTCAGGCTCAAATCACCTCCATGGAGGGTGTCATACACAAATAAGTGTTAAAATCTAAAAAGTCATATATTGACTCTCAGTCCCAAGTAGCGAATCATCAAGCAGATAACTTAATTTTATGATAGGCTATGCATCTCGTTATTTATGACACAAAAATCTTCAACCTATCACTGAGAAGGACATTAAATCACTTTTGGACTTTCCATAGGCTACTAATTAAAAGAAGTTTAATTTTTTTGAGTCAGTATCGAATCATTGAGTGCATGTAAATATGTAAATCATACTTCAGGCATCCATTCTTCAATGCAGTCACATTTATTGGCTTTCTCTATGCACAGTTACTAAGCAGTCACTTGAGTTGGCAAAAAATGGTTCAAATTTACAATGGAATTTTCACAATGTTTACTAAAAAATAAATACAGGACTGAGAGAGTCGCACAGCTCAAAAAATATACAAAGGCTTGGAATTAATGTAAACCTTTAAAACATGTTACAAAATGAAACATTTGTGTCTTCTCTTTTTTTAACTTTATAAAGGATCATATGTACATGTTTATACAAAAATACAAAATGGATTCAAATCTCTTGAAGCGATATGCAGAGTGAGATTTGTTTCCTGATTATTGTAACTGAATGAGATGCAGCTTGACATAGACATTATCACTTTAACCCTCATTTTTTATTAATTCATCAATTAATTTATTATAATTTGCAATAATTATACACCAAAACACATTTAAAACCATTTGGCAAAACAGACTGTGCTTCTCCGTTAATGTAATTCAGCAAAAATGTATTCAAAAAAAGAAAACAAAGAAACAGTCCAAGATGGATAATATTTCAGTTACAACAAAGAAAACAATAAAATAACTCTTGTGTAGTGTCTTTTGTTTTCTTTCGTTCGTTCTTTATTGATATGATCGTTTTTGTGTAGTACCTTGTACCTGTTTAAAACAGTCCAAAACTGTGTTGAGGTAAAACAATGATACAGATAACACACTTTGTGATTTCCCTTCATTTTTTCTTTAATATTTTGCAAATAAGGCCTAAACTGACTGGTTAGCTTCACTACAGGTAACTAGGTTGATACCTCAAATGTGGCTACTGTTGTATGAAAAACTAAATAAAAACAAAAGACATATTCATTGCTACATATCTAAATGTTTGAGTTGTCACGAGTGTTGTTTTCATGACTGCTTTTGCATCACAAGTACAGAGAGATAAGTATGAAAAGGAAACTGATGAAGTCAATGACATTTTTTCCCCACCATATGGCAACAATGACAGAATATGGCCTGGGTATAGAATTCAAAGCACCAAAACATTTAACTACAGTTGTATAACATATAGAATAGCTTATTTGTTCAGATGCAAGTTTACAGCTAATTAGAAATGTTTACAAGTTCGCTATCTTCATCATTGGCTGATATACCCCTGATATGAAACATTTTTTCTTATTTTATTTAAATAAAGCTTTATCATTATTCTTTTCCAAATTCATTAACAAAATAATTCTCTGGATAAAATATCCCATAATTAAAAATACTTTTTTTTCTATTAAATGTTGCAATCTAAAAGAAGATTTCATAGATTTAGTTCTAGTGTATGGACATAAGGGAAAAAAAGTAGTCTGTACTTCCAAAAGTCTGTAGTTATAAAGCAATGCTAATTGCAACAACCTTCAGACAGGGTTGTATTAAAGGAGAAATAAGACGTGGCACATTGCAGCTCCTATTTAAGAGAAAACATCAGTTCTGTTAGTGTCTCAGAATATCCTGGAAGGTTCCTCTACCGGTATAAAACAATAAAAAGAATTCAATTCTCAAACTTCTTGGACATGACAGTACATGACAAACCAACAACAGTTCAGAAAAAAGGCTGAAATATTATGTTTAAGTCAATCATCCATGTATATACAGATGAGCAATGAATTTTAAACTGCTGCCTCTTTGCAGTTATTTCATCTATATATCCCAGAGATTGAGATATCAGTTCTCGCATTACATTAATCCCTAAATATAATTCTATCATCATTTAAACAAAATGGCCCCTCACGCCTCAATCTGTTCTTTCAAAACTCAGCTGTACACGAATAGTGCTTCATTAGATTAGATTGTCCGGTTCCTCCACTAAATGGAAAAAAGCTCAAACTGTGTATACAGTGATGTAAAACTACAAATTTCAAACAAATCTTATACATTTTGTACATATACTGAACATAGCACATACTCAACAAATTCAAGTGAAGGTGGAAATACATTTTAAGTGGAGATGTGACATGTTCTAGTGTTTTATTGCATGCTGTACAGAGGATGAAGAAACTGAATTACGACCACAGTGAAAGAGCGTTAATCAGATGGATGACCAAAAATCGATCTTTTCACAGCTTGTCACCTTCCCTTCAGTGGCACAGTGTAGGCTTGACAAATTAGCTAATTCCTATGAGTTTTGAACTCTGAGAAGACTTCCAACTCTGAAGAGTTTCACTTTAAAAGCGAATCCATTCTTCTTCAAATGTACAGTATGCTTGATTTTAAGGGTATTCACAGAATACATTGAGATTGAAGTAAATTTCTCTCTGAAGTCCTCATTTCTTCTGCAGTCACACATATTTTCCATGTTGGGTGGTTAAGTAAATATACACGATGACACCTGAAAAATGTGACAAAAATGCACAACCCAATTTGGGTCTTTGAAGAAATGGTAAACTAAACATAAAAAAGGGTTACTTTTTTTCATAACAGTTGTTGGAATGCTGTTTGAGAGTTTGAGATTCAAACAGCATGAAAAGACACAGACACACACCACAGACGTTCCATTACTCTAAACGAAAAACTAAAACTGGATTACTTTTTTCAGCTCACCTTGTTTTTTAACAGTACATCCAGGTTGTGTATTTCAAGGTATAATTAACCAATTAAGTGCAAAAGAATAAATGGTTTTGCAAACCAGTCCACTTTTAGAATTATGTTCATGACATTTCTGGCTTTTTGTCTCAGTAGTCTTTCCCCTTGCACACTTAGGCACCCTGCTAAGAAAGGCCATGGTGCGACGATTGTCCTCGGAAAAGCTTAATATTCACATATTCATGTAAATTTGTGATGGATGGTGGAAACAGAATTGTTTTCTGTCATATTAAAAAAGAAACAAGTTCAATATCTTGTTAAGGAATGATAACTGATTACACCTTATTTTGTGAGCATAAAAGTGTGGGATTATGATGGAAATCATTCCTCAATTATTGGGTAATGCAAAAATTCATGTATGTCTTCCAAGTTTTTAGTTGACTTGTAGTGTACAAAAGGAGCTTAAAGAAACCAATGTTTTTTTTTTTTTCAAACCACAAACCTCAGGGGAGAACACTAAGGTAAATCATAATATGTATACAGCACTCTCACACAGTTCAAACAGAATGTTTTCATATTATAAAAGATTTATCATTTTGCTAAGTGGTTAAAAAATTATTATACCACTAAGAGGAGCGGTCATCATGTGGACTTCCATCTGAGTTTTCAGTCTCTCCTTCTGATATGGCCTGCATTGGGGCAGTGTACAGCCGACTCCGCGTGCTATAGCGACTGCTGTTTGCCGCAGGTGGAATCCTGGAACGTCCCTGTCTGGAGGCAGCTGACATGGTAAGTGTTTTTGGGGAGAATCCCTCACTGTTGGCCTTAGGGAATGAGCTCGGAATTGGATCATCATTGCTAGTGGAATCCTGTTGGGGTAAGGGGGACTCCTCTGTTTGCCTTGCAGCCTCTAATAGCAGCTCTCCTTGAGTCTTGGGTGTGATGGGGCTCTTAAGGATCTCTGTAGCAGACATGCGGTAACTCGAGTCTGAGCGACTACCCTTCTTTAGCAGCAGGAGTTTAAATTCCTCACTGGATGTACTGGACTTTTTGGCACTCCTGTAGATGGGTCCTGAGGCTCGCTGGGAGTTGTTTGAAGGGACTGAGGAAGCAGGGGTGACCGGGCATACAGTAGGATTGCTGACAGGGGCGGTTGCAGGTGCTACACCAGGCCGACTTTTTCCACTCATCTCCCCCGAGTCTTTACGTCCCAGCACTTTCCTTTTAGATCTGCAATAATTTAGTATTTAGTTGGCAGTGTATTTCGGTTATATACATGTGCATTGTATGACATAATCAGTTTCCATGACTGCATGCAATGTCATCATCAAAACCTAAAGCCATAGAGAACATACAGAATGATTCACAAGAGCCTGCATCGGTATGTAAAACAATTAGTCTTACCTGTGTATCATAGCAAACAGATCTTCAGTTGTGCGTAGTTTGTTAGGGGATGGAAAAGCATTTTCATCATCAGGTTTAGAGTCATCAGTCAAAGGAGAGGATGAATTGTCACTGGGAGTTGATTCTGTCAACATGCAAAGCATTAATACATCAAGCTCAACCTCAAAAAGTTATACATTCAACGGCTTTAATGTGAAATCAGGCTTGTAAAAAAAATTTATGCTAGGCCTACTACAGTTACATCATGTGAAATAGTTGACCAATATATTGGTTTTACTGATTAATCAGCACCTACAGTATGGTTGTTTAGTTGCTTGGAATAGCGGCCTCTAGAGGTGAAATAAAAACAATCACTGACTCTTCCTGGAGTTTGTGTCTTTTGACTATGCTATGCACTGATTTAAAACATTATATGTTTAAAGTACTCGTTATCATTACATACAGTCATGGTACAATAAATCAATCAAGTTTAATATGTTGCCATTTTTTTACAGGACAATTACCCTTGCTGAAGTAGTCCTCTGTGTCTGGGGTCAACTCTTCTTCCCTCATGTCCTGTGAGGCACTTCTGGCTGTGACACCTGATGTCTCATAATCCTCCTCTCGGCCTTGTACATCGCTGATTGTGTAAATGTGCGATGCCTCTTGAGTTGAAACAGGCACTTTGTCAGGACAGTTGCACAGTACAAAATTGCTTCTCTGTATTTCACTATAAGCCGGAGGCGGCATTGTACTGGCCAAACACACGGGCTGTGCTGAAGGGTCTGGCCGCGATAGGTGATTTATATCTTGTTTTAGTCTCTCTGGTGACATAGTCAGTTGCCCATCTGGGTACCTTCTGCAGTCATGTTCTTGCTCAGTACTTTGACATGATCTTGTTGAAGAGTCTTCTTTTTCAGGAGTAGGATCTACAGGAGTTCTGAAAGCAGTCATTGCCCAGTAAGTACCAGGACCAAGCCTCTCCTGTTTCACTCTCACTTCCTCCTGGGGAAGAACAACGTTTTCCACCAGTGGAAATTGCGATTCACAGAACTGTGCCGAAGGGGGTTTGTAGGCTGGCGGTTTTCTGTTGTGCCTGTTGCTAGAGGACGGGGCGTCAGTTATTACTGTGGGACACTTAGGGCGAGCTACTGGATTTGCACTGGCCAGAGCATAGCCTTGGTTCCCCTCAGATGGTCTACAAATAGATCGCAGTTGCACTGATCTAAGAACAGTTGGAGTGATAGCCAAATGGGCTGAGCTGGGTGCTGCGCTTGTTGCACACTCTGAAGAGGAAGCTGTGGCTGCAATGCGAGCCTCTGCAGCAGCGGCAGCAGCAACAGCTGCAGTGCGAGCTTCTGCAGCAGCAGCCGCAGCAATGGCAGCTTTCTGTTTATTCTGGTGGAGGATGTGCATCTGATTTCTGTGAGCAAAGTGCTTACTGTGAAGAGCACTTAGGTCGAGGTGACTGGGGGGTATGGCATGGAAGTCATTTTCCCTCCTGGAGGAAATGCCTGGTTCTCTGACTAAAAGCTGTGGCTGTTGTAGGGAACAAAGTGAGGACTTCCTTTCGGGGACTTTGGGTTTCCTCTTGCCACTGGTTGGAGACAGTGGCCCTGGGAAGAAAGCGGAAGGGAAGGAAGATGTAGGTGTTTCAGACTGACTGGAATATCCACTGGAAGGGGATGCTAAGCCTGCCAGCTTTTCAGGGGAAGCCAGCTTGAAGTAACCTTCAGGTGGAGGAAGAGTTGGAGAAGTAGGTCTGGACCTGGGTTGACAGGCTTGCAATTCTATACTTTCTGATGACTTGATGCATTCAATAACAGTTGTACCCGTAGCAGCACTAGAGTTGGACAGAGACCGGTAAGGGTCATTTGATTTCAAGTCATTGTGGAGCCAGAGGTCTGCATAGTCTGCTTGCACAGCACCTTCATCCTTAAAGGAATGTGTATCTGAGGAACTGAATGGAGAGGAGCAGTCAAGTATGTCTCTGACATTCTCCACTCCCCATGCGCCAAGTGACTCAAGACCTGCAGTCTCAAGGTGCCCTGCAGAACCAGCCAAGTCAAGTTGCAGTTTCATCTCCCTGGAAGACAAGGGCAGCGGCAACTCGCACGTAATCTTTGGTTCGCTCTGCTCTAGAACGTTCACACCACTGCTTGTTTCCTTTAATGAAGAGCTACGTTTTGGTGGGGGTGGCTTGGCCTTTGGTTTTCTTAAGGAGAGACACGGTCTGCCCAGTGTCCTGGTGGCTCTGTACTCTGACTGAGGGTATTCACCCATGCCAGGTGCTATATTCCCACTTGGGCCACAGTCTGGGTCAATGGCTGCATAGTTGTAGTAGCTTCTGCTACCCTTAAGACCACAGTCAAAGTGCATGGAGGAATAGAATCCTTCAGTGTCAACGATGTAGTGCATCTCAGATTTTCTAGTGGATGCTTGGTCACCGAAGCTCTCATAAGTTTCCCCACTAGAATAACTGGGGCAGCTAACGCCGCTCTCATCCTCTCTGGAATGCTTTGGGCTGAAGTCTTGGGGGCAAGGCTGATCCTGCTGGTCCTGGGCACAGTTCCACTCACCATCACTTGCAGTGCTGACCCCTGCATCATCCATCTGATCAGTAGCCGATGAGGTAAAAGAATTGGACCGTTGCCCCTGTCCTTGTGGCTTGTCCATGTGGTAGGGATCAATTATGAAGCCAGTGGTATCATCGATGACATGGGACCCAGTATTGAGGGAAAGTTCTGAATCACAGTGCGAGGATCCAGTCAGGGGAGGGGAGGCAGCAGGCGGAAGAGTCTCAGACGTCTGCGATGGGCAAGTGGAGCTGCTTCCACTCCAGTTGCCACTTGAGGACTGGTGATCTTCTTTATGGTCGATCTGGCTGCCAAGCACTCCTGTAGTAGAGGCAGAGTGGATGGGGCTGCTGAAAGTATCTGAGCTGGATGAAATCTCACAGCTTCCCATGTCAACTTTGCGTGGGAGCCTAGATCTGCCTCTCTCGATCCATGCGTGGTCAGGGCTCTCTGAATGCTGCATACGTTTGAGGCTTCCAAACTGTAGCTCTGGCATGGCTTGGTCATCAGTACTCTCTTCCTCATCCTTTGGAATTCTCTGTCCTGGACCTGGTAGGAAGTCCTCAGCTTCATACGGAGAGAGCTCCTCATCTTCCTCTTCATCATCTTCATCATCTTCATCATCATCATCATCATCATCAGTGTCATCTTGGTCCTCATCCAGAAGTCGGCCACCCTCTCGTGGGAGACTTCTGGAACGAACACGAGTGGCTGTTGCTGCAGCATACACAGTATCAGAGCGATCCGGCAGAGAGGTGATGTTTCCAGTGGAGTGTGAGAGAGAAGTTGGAATTCCCTGACCCCTTTGGGCACGGATACGCCTCCGGGATGGAGCAGCAATCAGGAAGTCATCTGTCTGACAGCCAGAGTCCTTGGTGTGCAATACTCGGCCACTCAGGGAGAGCTCCTCATGCCACAGTGACTTGTGTGGGTTGGTATGGATGATCACTGTTCTCTCTCTAGCCACAGGTGATTCATCAGAATCTACAGGTAAATTAGAAAATCAATAATTAAACAAACTATATCCAGATATAATGGAAGAAAACGTGATATGCAAATGTTATATGTAAAATGAAGAGAAGTTTTGATATAAAAAATTCCTTTGATGAACTGGAACTTTAGATGGAAAGTGTCTGTTGGCTATACCCATGTCTTGTTGAACCCGTTTGGGGATTCCAGTGATCGTTTTTCGCCTCCTGAGTTTCCGTCGTCTCTGTAGAACCGACTGTGAATGGACAAGAGAGCAGCGAGCACTGGCTTCTCTGTCAAATCCAAGACCTGTGAAGAAAAATAATATAGACCCTCAGTACTAACAAATCATATGTCATAGTCCTCTTTTTTGTGCAAGTTTGAATTGAATCTGAAGTAGTTGCTTTACCAGAAACATTTATTGGAATGATACAGGATGAAATCACTTGAGAGTCATTCTTTATTCTCTCTTCTGGCGTGGGAAGAGGCAGGGCTTTTGACCAGTTGGTCTGTTTGTCCAGGGTGGTAGGTATATTGGGAACAGGACATTTAGGCCTATGGGTCATCACTGGCAATTCTCCATCTGTTTCTGTGTTGGTACCAGCCTAATATGGGATGATGTTAGAATGGTTAGCTGTATTTAGAACCAGATTGATGATTTAAGATGTCAATCCAAATACACAGAATGTAAACACAGTTGAATGTAAGAATAAAATGTTATCTATAGGATCACAAGTTTTTATACAGTGGCCCCAAAGACTTCTAAAAAAAAACCTTCTTACTTAAAGGTGCAGTAAGCGATTCTTGAAAAACGCTGTTGAAAAGTGGATCGGACAGAGTACCAAAACACACTTGTAGCCAATCAGCAGTAAGAGGTGTATACACTCATGACGGGGGAGGAGAGAAAGCTTAGTGCACAAGACAGACAAGATGACTACTGAAAGAGAGAGATGGCAGAGAAAATACAAAAGAGGAAAAGGCCAGGGGAATATAACTTTAAACAGAAGGGTTACGATCAGGCAAGAGGTAGGACCCGCATTAATATCAGAGAAGCTTTCCAGCACTGGAGAGACCTTAAGGAGCAGGAAGGCCTGAAACTTTTTTTTACTTACTCCTTTTGGTTCTCCTTTTAGTGATCACTATAACCCCTTAAGTTTTTGCATGTGTTGCATAGCATGTATGTGAATGTAGGGGCGAAGGCATCAAAATAGGGGTGTGTAGGGGCGTGTTTGTTTTGGTGATTTAAAAATCTTACTGCACCTTTAACGTACAAATTTCAGAGCAGGAATACAACAAGTATACAAAATAGACAACCAAGCGGCAACTGATGCTTGACCTTTTCCTCAAATCTAAGACATTCATACATTTAAATAAGGCTTAAGTGTCCAAATACTTTATGGCAGCAACAGTATGAAGTAGTCAAGTACATACAGACATGAATTTTCCAATTCACATTTTTCTGTGTTGAAAAGAATTTCAGCTTTGATTATGAGGCAGAGAGCAATTGAGAAGACAGACAGTAGATATTTTGTTTTAGAACAAGAAAAAAATGCATGCAAATGTATAAAATATTGTCTTCATGAAGGTCAGGTTTCACCCTAGAGAGTAAATAAGCTAGAAAGGAAACCCATGGAAAAATCAAGAAATAAATCTGTTTTACTCACACAAAAATGAGCAGAATAGAATTCAACATCAAAGCAAAAACTACAAGGAAGGATCTTACTATATTAGATCTCTGTGTGCTCCATATGCCAAATGCACTATAACACAGAAATATAGTAATATATTTATATATTATATATGTATTTTGTCCCAAATGATACTGAGATGCCCCATTTAAAATGTTGTAATTTAATCATTTATATAATAGCACATAATCAATAACTGATTCTGGTTATAAATACAAAAATATTGAGTAATTTACTTAATTATCATTAGGATTTACTCGTTCATGGAACTATGATGATGTTATTAGCAATCCCATTATGAATCTTTACAGATTCTTTGCAAAAGAAGAGCAAACAAACTAAATAGCTAAACAGACATATTTGCATATGGAGGAAGTCTTGTCCTAACCTCATCATGTTAGAACAAGAAGGAGAAACAGAAAATGTTAGGAGTTAGAGGAAACAGGCTGTCTTTAAGAGGGCAAAATACCTTTCTCATCCAAGGAATGAAGTAACAACACTGAACAGGGGAGGAGGAACGGGAGCGCTGATACTAAAATTAAAAAATGGAAAACAGAACTAAACCAATGACAAAAAAAATGGCATCATGTGTTTGATTTCATAAATCAAAATAAAAAGCTGATGTGATGTTTTTATGAAGTCCATGGTGTGCTCATGCTGTCAGGAAACAGGGACGACATATACACACAAAACAACACAGACAATGCTTTTTTTGGAGGCTTGTTTTGAACCAACTGTTTTCTGTGAACAACGTTAAACCACTGAGATGCTTGTGGTTCACATCTGCATCATACAAGCTGAAATGAAAGGTAATCTTATGGAGAAGGAAATTATTAAATTTGATTGCTATGGAAGGATTTGAATCAATCTGGCATCCATCCGATGGTCTTGTCAAAACCTGTACTTTGGGGGGAAAATGAGGTCAGAGTCCTGTTTTTACATCACAAAAAATTATGTCATTTACCTTTCTGAGGACGGGTTTGAATTCAGCCTCCTTGGCTGGTCTCTCCTGCAGCAGTTAAATGTAAGGAACAAAACAAAACCACCATTAAAATCACATGCAGCCTCCCATTTAATGTGCATGTTACCTTATGAAAACATGTAAAACAGAATGACAAAAGCAAATTCTAAAAATAACCTCCTCATTCCAATCACCTAGCATACTGGACAAGTTGTTTAATATTATATTAATCTATGGTATGTTTTCAGACCAATGTTTGAGTGTTCCTACACAAATTTACTTTAGTGACATTCTTCACTGTACGTTCTCCAATGTACTAAGCGGTTGGACTAAGTAGCATTTTAAGGCCAATTCACACTGCACTGACAGACGCTGACCAGCGGCGTTAGTCACCAGATTACAGCACGTCACTTCTCAGACATTCCAAAACCCGACAAACACTGATTCGACGTTCAAATGGCGAAAACGAGAGCCAACCAATGTCGTCAGGGGAAACACACTGATCCGACAAAACCTGTTGCCGTCTGTCAGTGCAGTGTGAATTGGCCTTTACACTTAGCACTTATGCACTGACACTTTAGTGTAAAAAATTTATTATAGGGCATTAAACATGCATTATTGATTATTATACCAATGTTTAATCTATATTATTTAACATGTTCAATATTTTACATGCAGTAAATGCCAGAAATTCTAAAAATAAAGATTTTCATATATTTTCTTGTCTCATACCGGACACTGAATACAGAATTAATATAAAAGAGAATTCAGGTAATTTGCCTTTTAAAGGTGCCATAGAACGTGTTTACAAAAGATGTGTCCCCTGAATGTGTCTGTGAAGTTTAAGCTCAAAATACCCCATAGATTTTTTTTTATTAATTTTTTTAACTGCCTATTTTGGGGCATCATTAAATATGAGCCGATTTAGGCTGCGGCCCCTTTAAATTCTCGTGCTCCCCACCCCCAGAGCTCGCGCTTGCCTTAAACAGCATAAACAAAGTTCACACAGCTAATATAACCCTCAAAATGGATCTTTACAAAGTGTTCGTCATGCAGCATGTCTAATCGCGTAAGTATGGTATTTATTTGGATGTTTACATTTGATTCTGAATGAGTTTGATAGTGCTCCGTGGCTAAAGCTAACATTACACACTGTTGGAGAGATTTACAAAAGAATTAAGTTGTGTTTATGAATTATACAGACTGCAAGTGTTTAAAAAATGAAAATAACGACAGTCTTGTCTCCGTGAATACAGTAAGAAACGATGGTAACTAACCACATTTAACAGTACATTAGCAACATGCTAACGAAACATTTAGAAAGACAATTTACAAATATCACTAAAAATATCATGATATCATAGATCATGTCAGTTATTATTGCTCCATCTGCCATTTTTCGCTATTGTCTTTGCTTGCTTACCTAGTCTGATGATTCAGCTGTGCACAGATCCAGACGTTAATACTGGCTGCCCTTGTCTAATGCCTTGAACATGAGCTGGCATATGCAAATATTGGGGGCGTACATATTAATGATCCCGACTGTAACGTAACAGTTGGTGTTATGTTGAGATTCGCCTGTTCTTCGGAGGTCTTTTAAACAAATGAGATTTACATAAGAAGGAGGAAACAATGGTGTTTGAGACTCACTGTATGTCATTTACATGTACTGAACTCTTGTTATTCAACTATGCCAAGGTAAATTCAATTTTTGATTCTAGGGCACCTTTAATATATTTTATTGCATGAAACATGGCAAATTATGATATAATGGAGTGGTATCACAAAACAATACAATAAAAGCAAACAGATAGTCTTTACCTTCCTCTGGATAGTCTGCACATCACTCTCTCTAATGCTCCTCTCCTGGTGTGCATGGCAGGAGAGAGTATGCTATCTTAGGCCAAAAATATTTTGTTGGTCTTATAACAATTTATGTTTTTCAAGATAAACAGTTCTAGTACTGAATTAGGCCAGCACTTGACAGACAACATAAATTCTGGGTCCTTGAAACAAATCAGCTGAGAACCACTGATCTTTGGACCTCCTCTCTATAGAGTGGTGCAGGGATGACATCAAAACCCAGAAGAGTGTATGCCTCAAGAGTTTTTATAATGGGGATTTTCAGTTTATGAGAAAACCGCTGTGGTAAACATAAGTTGACGATACTTGAGCGTTTTGTTCTACAACGTAAATTACAAACGTTCTTATCTAGTAACTTATTAGAAACTTTTTTTTTTTTTTAAATAAACAGCTTTAAAATTCTTGTTTTCAATATGGGTGTGTGTAATTTATGTTGTAGATCAAAATGTCCAAATAACATCAACTTATGTTTACCACAGACCTTATTTTACTAAAATTGAAAAAGTCCATTATAGAAACCCACAGTAAAAAAATCTTTAGTGAACCACTGCTGAATTAGTCTTCAGGGTTTTGACGTCATCCCTGTACCACTCTATAGAGGGTATGCATAGACGTCACTTTCCCGCCAGAACACGCTCCCTCAGCTGGACTGAGTGGCAAAAGAACCTGCCGCATGACTGGATTTAATAGGAGAAACTGCGAAAACGCGAGTAAAACAATACGATTACACTAAAGGTTGGGCTTGAAAGTGTTCCTTATGACATGTCAAAGAAACCTAATATTGACATCCAGCCAGGAATCGTGTTTCCTGACATTTATGTGCCTGATTTTGACGCCTGGGAAATACATAAAGCAAATCTGCCAATGAAAGATATATATAACTACAATATAGGTAGGTCTAAATCGGTTTGATCACTTATATCAATGTTACATATTTCGTCATATCGTCCAGCCCTAAAACATGTATAGTTTTTGTCAGTGTTTATTTAAAAACACCCAATTATGCAGAATATAAGATGGTAAATATTTAATTGATGAGTTGTCAACACAATATATAACAATACAATGTATAGGGTATGATTTTACCCCAAAATCCAACATTTTGACACAAAATGATAACTGCAAAACACGTTTCTCTGCCTGGAGTCCAGCTGTTTCTGTGAATTGCAGTGATCCATTTGCTTCTTTTTTCTATAGCTTTCAGCAGTCTGTGAAAATATACCTCAGATTTTGTGTCAAAGCTATTTGTACAGTCAGTTGCAAAGCTCTTTCCTGTTTTGGATGTGTTTTGTGTGTTTTTCGCAGTATTCACACTGAAAACCAATGCTGCCACTCAGTCTTTTGCCACCAAGTTGGTGTAACCGCAGTCATCACGGTAGACTGTGACATCACGTGCATACCCACTATGTGTACTACATGAATGGAGATTAAATGTTTTGTGACTTACCAGGCGTGAGTGTCGCCCCCTCTGCTCCCGCCTTCTGAGTTTGTGAGTTGAAGGGAAGGTTGGCATGGGCGGGGCCACTGATATCGATATGGTGACCCGACCACGCTCTCTGCTGGTTGAACGCTGACGCTGCTGCTGGTCTGTAAAGTACACACACACACACAGACACACAGACAGACACACACACACGCACGCACGCACGCAAACACACACACACACACACACACACTTCAGTTCACTAAGCTATTTCAGTCTAAACTAAAGTATGTATTATAACAACTTCTGTTTTACAGAATTTACAGACATGTTCATGTGTAGAAAGCCTCTAATGGATTTATTGCATGCTGACAATGTAGAATCAATGTTCTGGTCACATTTTATGTGAAATTAATGTAAGTAAAATTGATTCAAGGGAAAAATATAAATTATGCTATTATGATTCACAGAGAGCTTGAGGCAATGCCAGATCAAATTTCATCATTGAAACACAAGGTGGCAGTATGAATCAGATGTTCAACACTAAACTTCCCCAATGTCTGCCTCTAAAGGTATTTGATGAGTATAATTTTATCCTTATACACAGATAATTTAATATCTAATATTTACTATAGACAATTTAATTGTTATTTATTATTATATATATATCCACATAAAATTTCAAACTCACTTATTTAGTACAGAATTTAATATGGTCTGCAAATTATAAGGTTTACCTGCAGGAAAAAAAATATTTCTTTATTTAAGTGTGGTTATGCAAATGTCAAATTATCTCAACAGAAAAAAATCTTTCAATATATACTGAGAATTAAATAGATCTCAAAGGTGACATACAGCGAGATGCAACTGGAAGATAGACAGTAGAACTACAACAAAACCGAAATAAAATATGGTGATTGCAACCCAATGGTTAATGACCTCTTACTAAGGTCAGAGCTTAATTTCCAGGTAGACTCAGGAACTTGATAGATGTTTAGACAGATTGAGGACTACATAGAAACACTTTATTGATCCCTGAGGGGAACTCCAGAATCATAATTCTCATCTATCCTGTTCTGTCACTTCTCTATGCTGATCTATCACCATTGTGGCCCTGGGCAGACCACTGAACCACAAGGGGAATTTGGTTACAATTGTTGTGATATAAGATACATTTGGATGAAAAGAATGTTATACAAATCAAATGGCCATTTTGACCCCACTACGGTTTGGAACCAAAAAATGTAGGCCCAAAAGCCTCAGTCAGTACCTCTGTGCAGCGCCCGCAGGTTGAGCTTGGCATGCCGGTGTAACTCCTCCAGACATGGTGGCCGTGTACAAGTGTGGAACAGATTGTGTTGCTGATGCCATGAAGCCTGATAGTGGGATGTCAGTTTACTCTCAACATCCAGATTTGATACCGCTAGAGAGAAAGACAGAGAAATGGTCAGAAATTTGAAATCTGTACAGGATTCCTATTGGAACATCTAAGATCCCAATAGGAAAAGAATAATATTCTATGAACAGAGTGAAATTCCAACATTTTTTATGCTTATTTGATTCGACTGAAGATTCTGTAATCTTTATCAGAACCCATTGTACTTGTATTGGTATATTGTCTAACAGGAGTTTTAATATATATATATACCCTACCGTTCAAAAGTTTGGGATCGGTGCGATTTTTAATGTTTTTAAAAGAAGTTTCGTCTGCTGACCAAGACTGCATTTATTTGATTAAAAATACAGTAAAAACAGGAATATTTTGAAATATTATTACAATTTAAAATAACTGTTTTCTATTTGAATATATTTTACAAAGTAATTTATTCCTGTGATGGTAAAGTTGAATTTTCAGCATCATTACTCCAGTCTTCAATGTCACACGATTCTTCAGAAATCATTCTAATATGCTGATTTGCTGCTCAAGAAACATTTATGATTATTTTCAATGTTGAAAACAGTTGTGTACTTTTTTTTTCAGGATTCCTTGATTAATAAAAAGTTCAAAAGAACAGCATTTATCTGAAATACAAAGCTTTTGTAACATTATACACTACCGTTCAAAAGTTTGGGGACAGTAAGAATTTTTTTTTTTTTTTTTTTGAAAAGAAATTAAAGAAATGAATACTTTAATTCAACAGGGATGCATTAAATCATTCAAAAGTGACAGTAAAGACATTAATAATGTTACAAAAGATTATATTTCAAATAAATGCTGTTCTTTTGAACTTTCTATTCATCAAAGAATCCTGAAAAAAAATTTGTACTCAAATATTTTGTACAATTGTACACAATAAATGTTTCTTGAGCAGCAAATCAGCATATTAGAATGATTTCTGAAGGATCATGTGACACTGAAGACTGGAGTAATGATGCTGAAAATTCAGCTTTGCCAACACAAGAATAAATTATATTTTCAAATAGAAAAGTTATTTTAAATTGTAATAATAATTCACAATATTCCTGTTTTTACTGTATTTTTTATTAAATAAACGCAGTCTTGGTTAGCAGACAAAACTTCTTTTAAAAACATTAAAAATCGTACCGATCTCAAACTTTTAAACGGTAGTGTATATATTTATGTATTTATTTAAATTTAAATTTGTGATGTTCTACAAAGGGAACCATGTGTTCTAAAAGAAATACTTGTTATTTTGTGATATGTTGGAATCCTATTAGGGCATTTCCATGAGGACTCTTCAGATAGGCTCCAAATTATTAAAAGGATAGATTACCCCAAAAAATGAAAATTATCCCATGATTTACTAACCCTCAAGCCATGCTAGCTGTATATGACTATCTTCTTTCAGACAAACACATTGGGAGATAAAAATATCCTGGCTCTTTTGAGCTTTATAATAGTAGTAAACGGGGGGCATGTGTTGAAGTCCCCAAAAAATGCATCCATCTCCGATTGTGTTTGTCTGAAAGAAGATAGTCATATACGCCTAGGATGGCTTGCTCAAGAAACATTTCCTTCTATATATATATAGAGAGAGAGAGAGAGAAAGAAATGTTTCTTGAGCACCAAATGAGCATATTAGAATGATTTCTGAAGGATCATTTGACAGAAGACTGGAATAATGGTGCTGAACATTCAGCTATATTTTAAAATATATGAAAATAAGTTATTTTAAACTGTAATAACACTTCACAATATTACAGTTTTTACTGTATTTTTTTTTTTTATCAAATAAATGCAACTTGGGTGAGCAGAAGAAACTTTTAATATTTAAAAAAAATCTTGACCCAAACTTTTAAATGGTTGTGTATTTATCCATATTCATTCACTGTAATCAATATTATGAATTACAATACAACAAATTACATTCTAGAGAGAGGAAAGGTGAAAGACAGCTTCATTAGTATTTCTCCCTCTATCTTTTTTTTTCTTTTCCCCAGCTTCCTGTCTCCTATAAAGGAGCATCTGCCCATCAGTATTCAATGCACTGTGGTCCCCTTGAACTACCCAGAGTCATCTGTATCCAAGCAACCCTTCATATCTAATTTACAACGAATTAGCAGATCCTTATCAGGCTGTGATCAGCAGAATAATACCAGAAATGCATTTCCTCCCTTAGAAGACCACAGACAAAAGGGTGGAGGGCTGATGATGATGGACGCTTAGGAAAACACTGGATTTTAAAGCAACAAACCCTTTGTTGTATATAAATGGAACAAAAGTCATAGGACATATTACTCAAAAGTGTAATACAAAACAGAAGTGGCTTCTCAAGGAATGGTCTGGGAATATTTTTTCCCCAGACTCCGGTACATGAAGGGTTTTCCTGGAGGATGCCCCAAAGGGCTCTTATATTTCTGAAAGCTATGTCTAAATATGATGCAGATAGTTCAAGCTGACAGTCAGAAAGAAAACATTTTAGTGCTTATTAACCATGAGGAAAACCATGACAATAGACAAGTCTTTGACAGAGATGAACACAAGGTCTCTCTCTCTCTCTCTCTCTCTCTCTCTCTCTCACTCACTCACTCACTCGGACATCTGGTAACCCAATACAAGCTCTTTATATAACCTTAACTCTAACCACAACCAGAGAACCATTAAAATGAACAATGTTTTGAGTGTTTTTACTCAGCAATGCTAACCTGATACCTGCTTTTTACACTGTTAAATATCTTTTCGTGTTTTATGTTAACTTGCATTGATAAATGAGACAGCTGAAGACTAAATGTTAGGAATGAGCACAAATAATCATAAATTTACAAAGTGGCATCATGTATTTACAATTAAGCTACACTTAAAAAAATAAATGAACCGCATTGCCGAGATTTCAACGTTAGTATCAAAACACTCTTTGTCTCTTAAAGACATCTGACTGACACATTACTGATGGATTCAGACCTGGGCCAGTGAGTGGAATTTAAATCTGGATTAAGTGCATTCATGCTTCAATTGAAATTAAGAGCCTCCCATTGATAGAAAGTCTACAATAATACTTAGTCTCTGGGAGTGGGCCAGTTTTTGTTTTTTGCTTCACCTACTTAAGCACCTTATTAAATTTCCTTAGTGATTTTTCAGTCCTGTAAGCAATATAGAAAATCCACTGACTTCACTGTCTTAGTGAAACTATGTAAAAGTAAAGCAGTTAAGTAACAGATAAAAGCACGCCAAATGCTTAAAATAACATGTACAGACTGTAAAATTAAACATAGCCTACATATACCACAGTTCAAAAGTTTGGGGTCGATACAAATTTTTACTGTCTTTAAAAGAAAATGCAATTTAAAAAAAATGTATAGTAAAAATAGAAATATTGTGAAATATTATTACAATTTAAATCACCGGTAACACTTTACAATAAGGTCTCATTTGTTAAAATTAGTTAATGCATTAGTTAAAATGAACAATGAGCGATATATTTTTACAGCATTTATTAACCTTTGTTAATACTAATAAAAATGTTCATGTTAGTTCACAGTGCATTAACTAATGTTAACGGATACAAAAACGTATTAGCAAATGTTTAGACTGACATTAACTAAGATTAATAAATGCTGTAGGAGTATTGTTCTTTGTTTAGTTCATGTTAACAAATGAAACCTTGTTGTAAAATGTTACCAAAATACCTGTTATTATACTTTCAGAAATCATTCTAATATGCTGATTTGGTGCTCAAGAAACATTTCTTATTATTATCAGTGTTGACAACAGTTGAGCTGCTTAAACTTTTTGCGGAAATCATGTTACATTTTTTTCTTTGATGCATAGAAAGTTCAAAAGAACAGAAATTATTTAAAATAGAAATCTTTTATAACTTTGTCTTTACTGTCACTTTGGATCAATGAATCCTTGCTGTAAAAAAATACTGACCCCAAACATTTGAACAGTATATATATATATATATATATGCATCAGCATTATGTATCCTTTACAGAGTAGGAAATCCCAGAATGCATTGCGACAACTTTAATGAAAACAATAAATCCAAGATGGAGGACGAGGTGAGAAAAACACTGATTACACATAAACGTATATTTCATTAAATATCTGCTTTGTAAGAAATTGTTGGAAAGAAGTTGGTGTTTTCATCTATGCCCTATCTCACATGCTCCTCATATAACCCTCCCCTCCATTTGGACGTGTGCTGTAATGATGTGCGAATGCGGTGAACAGACTATTACTCAGCACTGCTCTGCTGTTCTTTTCGTTTCTGCCTCACATTATCAAGTACTGATCCTCATGCGGCACATACATGACCTCTATTGTGCACGCTCTGTAATTATTCCTTCCGCACTTGAATTTTTTGGACAAATCATTCAATTGTAAATGAGTTCAGCCAAGGAGGAAGTATGCTTTGTATGTAACATAGTAGAGTAAAGTTACATATAGTATGTTGTAATATAATAGTCTGAGACTTATTATGCCATTAGTCACAGTTAAGATTATTTCTACTTGTGCATATAGGGGGAAAAAATCATGCATGTCTTCAATGAGCATTACAAAATTTAAGTCACAAAAATATCAAAAGTCTCAATGTCCAGTTAAGTGCCATTGAAAACCACAGTTACAGGAGAGTTCGATTCATATAGAGGTCAGTGCTTAGTGAGCAAGCAGTACACTGCAGTATAATTGCACCAGAATGCAAAGTAAATTAGTTAAAACGATGGTCATCTATATTGTAGTTCATGGACTACCTGCATTCACCTCTGCAGGGAACCTAGATCACTATCCTTGTCTGAAATCTAGTTGTCTTACCTGTTGTGCCCGCTCTCTGGCCTGCGTTTTTACTACCCCTTTTTGTCCTCCTCCTTTTTTTCAAGCCACAGCCAGGTATCTTCCTCTGAGAGTTACCCATCTCTCCCTGGACTGAGCATACAGAATGAAGGAGTGAAGGATTCTGCTAGCACTACTGCAAGACTGGGAGAGCTGCTCTCTCTCTCTCTCTCTTTTTCTTTCTTTCTGTCTCCAGCAGGTGCACAGTCAGCAATGTGAGTCAGGACTCTGCCAGCAGCAAGGCAAAGAAAAGTACCGACAAATCTCTAATTAGTGGTACAGAAGGACAATACAGAGAAAAAGTTTCTAATTAAAATAATGAAACTTCCAAAATATCCACTGTTATACAAACATACCATATACACTGTGTTCCAAATTATTAAGCAAGTGACTTATTAGTAGGATTTCAGTACAATAAACATTCAGATTTTAGTTTTTCTTAGAAAGTGTTTGTTTGTTTATTTATCCATGTCTTTTTTAAATAACTGGTATCAATCTCAGACAAAATAATTTGCCAGGTCTACTTAGGTCAATGGAAACCCTACTTAGAGGTTGTTCCACATTATTAAGCAAGTCACAGTTCTCATGCAATATGAGGAGGAAGAAAGATCTTTCTGAAGATGAAAAGCATGAAATGGTGCAATGTTGTGCAAAAGGCATGAAAACAACTAATATTGTGTGAAAACTGAATAGAGATTATCGAATTATCATAAGATTTGTGAGTGATTTAGAGCACAGCAGAACTCGGTCAGATAAAGGCTTATTAAGGAAAGTTCCTGTCAAAAAAATTAATTGCATTAAAAGGTCAGCTATAAAAAAAGCCAGTGTTGAGCAGCAAACAGGTATTTGAAGCTCCTGGTGTCTCTGGAACCTCTCCATGCAGGCTGGCAGTTGTGCGTAAAGATGCATTTCAGCCACCCCTAAACAAACCTCACAAAGAGAAACATTTACAGTGGGTGTAGAAATCCTACTGATATGTCACTTGCATAATAATTTGGAACACAGTGTACATCCAAGTATCCACTTTATACAATGACACAATCCTGCCTAGAAAATATCACCGCTTCATCCTGGTGGAATGAAATTTCACATTGGAATCTGACATCAACTTGTGACTATTTTGGATGCAGATGTATAGAAATTTTTTTCTCTATAAAATTAATTTAGAATTTTTTTTTTTAAATATTTGATAAACACTACAGTTCAAACGTTTGGGGTCCATACATTTAAAAAAAAATTATTTATGCTCATCAAGGCTGCATTTATTTGCTCAAAAATACTGTAAAATAATGTTTTATTTGTTTTAATATACTTTATAGTATAATTTATTCCTGTGATGGCAAAGCTAAATTTTAGCATCATCACTCCAGTCTTCAGTGTCACGTGATTCTTCAGAAATCATTCAAATATTCTGATTTGGTGCTCAAGAAATTATTCTTTCAGGATTCTTTGATGAATAGAAACTTCAAAGAAAGGCATTTATTTGAAATAGAAATCTTTTGTAACATTATAAATGTCTTTACTGTTACTTTTGAACAATTTAAATGTGTCCTTGCTGAATAAAAGTATTCATTTTAAAATTAAATTAAAAAACAAAAACTAAACTTTTTAACGGTTGTGTATTGGCTATTGGTTGTGTATCAGTCTATACTGATTACAAAATAAAAATGTTCACCATAAAAGTCTAGATCTCTAACATGCTTCATAACACAAACATGTTTTTTTTAAATAAAAGTTCAAGTTGAAAATATGACTTTTTCAAATAAACAAAAAATGATTAATGTTACATTATGATTTTCCTGTAAATATTGGATTAAAAATATCAGCCTATTTTACTTATCACAGTGATATCGCTAAAAAGAAAAAGTCACATTTATCAGCCAACATCAAAATGACCACAAATGTATTGGGCATCTATGCAAACTATGCAAGGAAAAAGATACCAGACTACATTAAATGACATTCCGCTACACAAATCAACGTTCTTTTATATACAGATGCTCCACTCATTAGCAGCCAGAGCGTTAGCATAGTTGAATCTAGGTCAAGCTTGCCTAGCAGAGAAAGACATTGCTGAGATCTTGCTGGGGAAAATCAAATTGTGAATTTATCTATTGGTAGACTTAATATTAAAGCACTAAATAGCATTAAACAAGAAACATGAGAAACCCGCATGCAGTAACTGATCAATGATAAATGCATTTATTACATAAAAGCAGATTGTTAGCTGTAGCAGTCCAGCTGCCTGCTGTACGGATGGAGATTGACTCTCTCTCTGATGGGGGGCTGGGGACTCTGTGTCTCACAGCTGGTCCCTCTGCAGGAGTGCTTAATACCCATTGATACTACAACTCTATGGACTATATCTATCAATATATCTGGACCTCTTTGAGGAGCACTTTCCTTCCTTCTACAGCAGGGGATCCCAATCTTTACACCAGCTGAACCTCTTGTGACCTGTATTATTTTTAAGTACCAACTGAGATGACAAGACAAACTTTCAGTAAATTTAATAATTGAAGTAGCTGTTTTTGTTTATAAATTAGCATAACATTATATATTATTATTTGATTTAATTTTAACACATTTTATTGGCATTTTTATAAATTTCATGAACAGTGTTGAGGGTAATGCATTACATGTAATGAGAGTTATGTAATCAGATTACTTTTTTTATGTAACTAGTAAAGTAACGCATTACTTATTTATTTTACTTTCGGTGTGAAAGGGCCTTTTGAAATTATTTTGGGTTATGAAACAACAAACAAGCCCGGCCCAGGTGAAAATAAAAATAACGCAAAAGTAACGGTAACATATTTCTTTCCATAAAGCCCGGAACACACCAAGCTGACACCAACGAACTAGTGGCGATGAAAGCAGACTGCGGGGTTGGCTTACGTCGGCAGCGTCTGGGTCCAAAGTTGCCTTGACACACCAAACTGACGCTCAACACCCAACGGCCAAGTAACACGTCCGTTCTGCGCCTGCGTAAGAAGAAATGCCTTTCCGTACCAGCAGGTGGCAGTAGCTGAACAGCCAATCAGAATGATCAGATGGCCTGACGAGCTTTGATGCCGATTCAACATGTTGAATCGGCTGAAAAAAAGCAGTCGAGGACCGACTTCAGCTGACGGTGCAGAACGCACTAAGAAAACCGTCGGCTTGGTGTGTTCCGGGCTTAAAAGTAAATAACACAATTAGTTACCTTTTTAGGGATTAACGCAATACTGTTACACATTAGTGAAAAAAATAACGCAAAAGTAATGGTAACACATTTATTTCTATAAAAGTAACCAATGCAATTAGTTACTTTTTAGGGATTAATGCAATACTGTTACAGATCACTTTTAAAAGTAACTTTCCCCAACATAATGCCATGTCAAATGGTGACCTAACATGGTACCAAAACTGAAAAAATGCTTTTATTCAGCAAGGACGCATAAAATTTAACAAAAGTGAAAGTAAAGACTTTTATATTATTACAAGTAATGTATTTTAAATAAATGCTGTTCTTTTGAACTTTCTATTTATCAAAAAAAAAAAAACTGAAAAAAGACAGTTTCCACAAAAATATTAAACTGTTTTCAACACTTTCTTGAGCACCAAATCAGCATATAAGAATGGATAAAATAAAATAAAATAAATAAAATAATATAATAATATAAAAAATAATATAAACCAAGATCATGGCAGAGGATCCTAAACATCAAGACATAGTAATTAACAATTTGTATTTTATTTTTATATTTTATTTATGTTCCAAAGGTAAACACTGAACTATTCATGCAGATGTGTGCATTTCCTAAAATCCAAAGCAGTTCATCCTAAAAGGATATCACCACCCTCCATTTAAAGGGGGTCTCTGATAAGATAAGCCTGATTTGAGGGCACCATGCCTGGCTGGAGGGTGAAGAATGAGAGGCCCTGTTGAGACTTGACTTATAGACCTTTACAAATGAGCCATAGCAGAATCACTGAAGCATGAGGACTGACCGCTGCCTGTAGTGCTGACCACTGCACTGCTCCAACATGCACACACACACACACACACACAGGTTTGTTTTGCTATCTTAGTGGGGACTCTCCATAGGCGTAATGGTTTTTATACTGTACAAACTGTATATTCTATCCCCCTACACTACCCCTATCCCTAAACCTAACCATCACAGGAAACATTCTGCATGTTTACATTTTCAAAAAAACATCATTTAGTATGTTTATTAATCCATTTCCCTCGTGGGGACCGCTGGCTGGGCCCCACGATGTAGGTGATCTCAGGTTTTTATTACATCGTGGGGCCATTTGGTCCCCACGATGTAATATAAACAAGAACACACACACACACACACACACAGCAAGTATATTTTGAAACAAAACTCAGCTTGTAACAGTCAAAGATTAAAACATTATTGGGCGAGGATCAAGCATACATTTTTTAAAAAGCTACTTATTCACTTTGATTCTTGTTTTAGCTTCATCATTCATTCTGAGCCTTTTTCTCCACAAATAATAGAAGAGACTAATAAACAGATTTCAGACAGAGGACAAGATAAGCAGATCAGATGGGGTGTTGAGTTTAAATGTAGGGCAGCACTGTCTATTTTCTCTCTTTCTCTCTCTCTCTCTCTCTCTCTCACACACACACACACACACACACAGACCCAAATGCAGTTGTTTTCATCTGATTTTGGAAAATTCTTCACAATTATTTTGCAAAATGATAGTTGACACTTCATAGTTGCAATGGCTATCAAAAAGCATCATAAACTACCACAAAAGTAGTCCAAATAACTTGTGCACTATAAAGTTCTGTGAAGACATATGGACTACTTTTACAGTGTTTTTGTCCTTTTTGGAGCATAACAGCTAAGAACTGTCATTGTATGGTGAAAAGCTATGTGACAATTCTTTAAAGTGTCTCACTGTAAAAATAACAGCATGCA
Organism: Anabarilius grahami; assembly: GCA_003731715.1. NCBI lineage: Eukaryota > Metazoa > Chordata > Actinopteri > Cypriniformes > Xenocyprididae > Anabarilius > Anabarilius grahami. The sequence continues at coordinate 3,264,643 of RJVU01075544.1, read as the reverse complement.
GGTCTGAAACAACACGAGCATTAGTATATAATCATAGAATTTTCATTTTTGGGAAACTATTCTTATAATCAACAACCTAAATTAAACAGTTCTTTCTATTAGATATGTGTCAAATCAACCCTGCAAATGCCCCAAAAATCAAAGGAGATGAAAATGCCCCTATATGAGTTCTTGTCTTAGCCTATATTTATATATAGTGTAGTTATACAATATTACACAAGAGTGCTGTTTTTCACGAATATCAGCATGATTGCAAATGTGATGTTGATTTCATCCAACTGTTCATTATAAAAGTTAATATTGCATTTTAGACACAATATTATAAATATTGTCTGTTTTTGCTCTGTTTGCCAATGAAAATTGTTTCAAACAAAGCCGCAATAGAACTGCTGTGTCTCTCTGTTCCTGAATCAGCTGTTTGAACAAATCAGTTGAATGAATGACTCAATGATTCACTCATTAAGACTTACTGGCAGTTTTTTTATTAATATTATTATTATTAATAATATTGCTATCATACTTTTTTTTTTCCATTTTTTGTCAATATTGCACATCCGTAATTCAATGCAGGGATTAAACCTCAGCCAGCTAAAGCTTCCATGGTGAAGAAAGACAACAGTCGATCAGCATCGCCAACGCTGTAATCAGCATGCGACAACACAGCACTTTATGGTTTGCACAACTGCATGCTCCAACATGTCAGACAAAACATGGACAGACAGTCTGTGTGACAGAGACATCATCACTATGGCAGGCTTAGCTTTTCTAGTACAAATCAAAGACAATCTCAGATAGAGAAATAACAAGATGGATGGATTAGCAATTTCTGAGTGAAAGTAGTTTGAAAGTAAATCCTACGCCAATTTTTTTTCAGTGCATCCCAGGAAAGAGAGAGAGGAAAAAAAAAACATTAGACAAGAAGAAGAGATGCAAATATTGTTCAGATATATAATAAAGCTTGGACTGTCAAAACAGACCAAATAGTAACTGATCTAGAAGTATAAACGAGCAACATAATTTCACAATATTAAAATGAATAGCAATTTAAACCACAAGAAGAGAGAGAGAACAGCATTATCTAAATGGACAAACTCGAAAGGAATGCACGGAAGGACATACCTCTGGATCTGACAGGAACACAGCAGGCAAAAGCCATTGTTACGGAGAGACAGCTACATTCAAATGCCCCTTAGCCAGGTCGGCTGCCCTTCAACACTCATTCCGTTCAGCTGCATGCATGCAGACACATGCTAGCGCACAAGCTCACCTGCTGCGGTTCGCAGCCATCAGCCACATAAACAGACTAACCCTAACACCAAAGTAAGCCCATCTGCAGCATCTGCACAAACACTGTTCCATTTCCACCTCAAGTCCCCCCCATTTCTAGGGGCATATTGCAGGTGGTACAGTCTAGTCTGCACTCCGTTTGCCCTTAATCTTCTAATGGGCCAGTGTAAAAGCTGGTCCAAAGGGGGATTTTAATCGGGAATACAAAAAGAAGGGTGCTTTGATATGATTATTCCTGCAAAATCATACACAGAGTCTGTATAGACTGTTATAAATGCAAAAATTCATAAATTAGCTATATATCCATCCAGTTCGGAGAACGAGAAGTCTCTTTGTACTTATTTGAGGACTTTACTAAAAATTTCTAAGTGAAAATTGTTTCAAAGTAAACCCTACACCATTTTTTTCAAGTGTATGAAAAAAAAACCATCAGGCAAGAAGAACGGATGCAAACATCTTTCAGTTTCAGAGTTTGGACCATCAAAACAGACCAAAAAGTAATTGATATAGAAGTATTAATGAGCTGTATTATCTCACGATATAAAAATTAATAGTAAATTTAACCACAATGATGAATACAATATGATTTTTGTACCAATCATACACAGAGTTCGAAGAGACTGGTATAAATGCAAAAAAAAAAAAAGGAAGAAGAAGAAAAAACATTTTCTGTCCATAAAGAAGCTATACATCCACCTAGTTAAGAGCTGAGGAGTATTTTATTAAAATATTTCTCATACATAATCATTCATACATAAGAGTCCTTTCAGGGCAATGTAATTTAATAAAATTTGAAACGTTGTATTATAATGTCATAATAATAGCTTGTCGCTCAGTGTAGACATCAAAGTGAATGAGAGCCCCCCTGTGTAAATATATGAGAAGTGAACATCCTTGTGTGCATGTGTGAGCATGCATTTGAGTGTGTGTGTGTGTGTGTGTGTGTTTGTACTGCTAAATTTGTGAGGACAAGTTTGAGTTTTAGACCATTGGAATGAGAACAAAGTAAGTAAAGGAGGACATTTTGACCGGTCCTCACTTTCTGAGACCCCTTTAAAGGCCTGTTTGAGGATTAAGACTTGGTTTTAGCTTTTAGGGATAAGGTTTTGATTAGTTTTAGAGTAAGGGTTTGGGTTAGGTGCTTAGTGTTAAATCATGTTAAATCATGATGTGTAAGGTTAGGAGCTAGAGATTGCACTGTATCAATGAATGTCCTCACAAAGAGTTGTACAAAAATGTGTGTGTATGTGTACACACTGCTGTCCCTCTGCCTGGAATAATACAGACCTTCCCACTAATCCATGTTAATCTGGTCATCCTGTGCTTGTGACCTTGGCGTCAAATGGACTGACGGTAGGTGAGTGTTTAGTACAGACAGAAACACGTTGGCAAACATAGAAATACAGGGCTGGCCGCTTGGGCCGGCAGCTTGTGTCACTGCAAGATGCCCATTAACAGCACATATTCACATGCCTGGACTTGGGGAGAAGCCAATATGGCTATTGCAATGACAGGCGTCTGGTGAAATTGAGCTTATGTGTGATTTTGCGGTCAGTTCAAAAAAGCAGAGCAGTTTGTAGTTGATGACAATAAATGGAGCATTTGCAGCATTGTCTGACAATGGTGTGATGCCCAAATGCACACTTTAGCCCATCTTTTGCAGACTTGCAAAAGTCACAAGACATGGGAGGTATGTTTTCTGCATGACCCGCATGGAGCGCACCTGTTCTATTCTTTCTTCATCCTCTCGAGTCACACCCTTCCTCTGCCTTTTACAACAGCTCTCTTTGATGCCACTTTTTTTTTTATGTGTGCAAATGGACCAGAAACAATGCACTGTAGTTTCCATCAAACACATCTCTTTTTTGCTATTTTTTCTTGAAACGCATCACTTATTACAATCATTACCACTGTACAGGAATTCATGAATGTCACAGATAAAAAAAAAAAAAAAGAAAGTCCAACAGCTGTTGTCTTTCTCTTTCCGGAATACTCTAGCCCTTTTTCCAGGGATCACTCTTCTTATCTGCTTCCCATCTGTATTTCTGGCCATACACTTACACACACATGAACTTGTATTGGTATTTCTACTTTCTAAATAAAGAAAGTGTGGGTATGTGGGTTTGCATGTGTAAGAATTTCTCAGACAGGACAGCTCTGCTTTGATTTGTCTGTGGCTGATGGCACTTTGTGATCCTGTGATCCAGGTCGCAAGACTGAACTGAAGATCCTGGACTGAATAACTTAGTATCCTGTGTATACAAATTTGAGTAGAGCTGTACACAAAATAATAAAAAAGAAAATATGCCAGCTCATCACAATTTATGGAACAAGCTTACATCAGGAAAATAATGATCAGTGATTTTAAAGCAGGTGAAAGTTAAAGAAAACTGTCTGCATATTCAGCGCCACTCACTAATTTTTAATCAACTTAAATTTGGAGAAAAGTGAATATAATTATTTACTACAATAATAATAATAACAACAACAACAACAACAATCTGATTTAAGTTGCATGATCATTGTAGGTAAATGGATGGTGATGCACTTTGTTTTATTAAAAGTCTATAAAATCAAATACATAATC